>VUQI01063655.1:1842-19032 GCA_015106735.1 Paratilapia polleni | reverse complement strand
AGAGAGAGAGAGAGAGAGAGAAAGGAGAAAGAGAGAGAAAGAGAGAGAGAGAGAAAGAGAGAGAGAGAAAGAGAGGAGAGAAGAGAGAGAAAGAGAGAGAGAGAGAGGAGAGAAGAGAGAGAGAGACAGAGAGAGAGAGAGAGAAGAGAGAGAGAGAGGAGAGAAGAGAGAGGAGAGAAGAGAGAGAGAGAGAGAGAGAGAGAGAAAAGAGAAGAGAGAGAGGAGAGAAGAGAGAGAGAGAGAGAGACAGAGAGACAGAGAGAGAGAGAGATACAACAGGAAGTATCACCTGTCACTCACCTGGAAAATTCAGTTTGAATCATATGAAGGTGTCATCAGGGAGTCAGCACTCAGGTACAGTCACAGCAACACACAGGGCAATAAATCCTCAGTTCAGTTCGAGTCAGACTCTGGAAATTAGTTTTTAAAGGCAAACACACTTTTTGTTGGTTTCTCACTGTGACAGCACCTGGTACCTGCTGCGCTGCCCCTCAGCAGAAGTTCCAGCAAGCAGCAACGCTGAAGCTCCAAAACCTGCAGTTCCTCTAACGTCCACCAGAGGCTCCAGCAGTGAGTCAGTCCCCATAGACTCCCATGTTAAAATGTCCAACTTTACAGCAGAAATAAACATGTTTACAGCCTGATACAAAAACTGTCTCTGTAGCTAATTCCCCCTTCATAACACCTGTTTATAACTCACCTGTTTAAATTGTATTAAGGCTTAAAGTTTGCATTATTAGGGGCGTGGGCTCTTTGACTGACAGGTGGATGGCGACACAGGCGGCTGCAGCTGCTAGCTGTCTGCTAGGCTTCACCTCAGCTAATTGGAGTCCCTGAACTGGACCTCTGGACCGTGTTTGTGCTGTTGGAGCCTTTTGGAGCATTTTTAATGCAATTATCTGACCAATAATATGGCTGCTGTGCGGTTCAGTCAGAGTCACTGGGTTTTCTGAAAAGGTTTTTGGTCTGTAGTTAACACAAGCTTTAGACATGTCCACATTTTGTTTTCCAAAATAAAATATGTAAATAAATATTCCACTAGTGAAACTATTAAATGTCCCGAAGGAGGTGTTTCCTGTCAAGTGGCTAAATGAAAATACCGAAGTTGTTGCGTATATTCAACGTCATCACGCCAAACAGAAACTTCATGACGGTGACGTTAAAGGTGTTTATATCTTAACTTTAATGTTTTACTTTTAACAATTGTATTTATGCCTCAAAGATTAGAAGAGTTGCATTAATTGTGAGGATTATTTTGCTGTAAGTATTCAACTGAGCTGGTTTTCTTAGATCATCCAAAAGCTTGTGGAAAACTCCCATTGGCTTTTTGTCGAGGGTGATGCTAACTACTCAGTTACTTGACAAAAAAAAAAAATCATCCCTGCAGCGTTTCCTGTCTAAAGGTTCGCCACCTCTGGTGGTTTTTTGAAGAACTGCATGTAAAATGTGCGCTGATGTCAGCATTTTTGAATTTGACAAAATGTAAAAAATTAAAGGCTAAACCAAATTCAGCATCCAAAGAGAGCATAAGTCACAGTGGAATTACCTCAGCACATCAGATGAGTTTGGATCTAATAAAGGATTTAACATTTTCTCTCATATAGGTTCTCAGATAGGATTGTATGTAGGTGCTCATGGTGACCTGATTAAAAAAGAAGGACAGGCAGAGGTTCACTTTAAAATCTAATGATGGTATTTAAATTACAGGAGGAGAAGCCACTGAAGAAATACAGGAGGTCATTTCAGCTGTAATTATGACTGAGGAGGGGGTGAAAAATGACCCACATATACTCCAGACTGTATTAAAATCACACCAGGGCAGGT
Source organism: Paratilapia polleni (assembly GCA_015106735.1). NCBI lineage: Eukaryota > Metazoa > Chordata > Actinopteri > Cichliformes > Cichlidae > Paratilapia > Paratilapia polleni. Next base: position 17,208 of record VUQI01063655.1, on the reverse strand, counting down.
TATATTAAAACCACCTCCCCAAGGGAAATAAATCCTGTCTCAGTGGAGCTGTAGTCCAAAATTAACTCTCCTTCCAGCTGCTGGTTGATAAGCGTGCAACTGAACGTACAGAAAAACCAAAACAGGATGCTGAAAGAGGCTGAAGAGCTCTCGGTATGCAGCAGAGTTGGTGAGAGCTCGCTGGTGTTTCACAGAGACGCCTCAAATCACACGAGTTTCCCCGGAGCGCCGCTTGTTTCCCAATGAAAGCAGAAAAGGAAAATCCCTTTGAAGTGACAATATCTCACAGCTGCTAATGAGGAGGCTGATTTGGTTTTAATGGCGATGCCCTCGCGTCTTAATCACGCCATCAACAGCAATCACTCGCTTTGTCTTTCCACTGATGAGCTGACACACTATTAGCACTGATATCAACTGTTTTCTTGTTTACTCATCAGGGTGACGGGGGCATTCAAATAAAGAAAATCATTAAGCAATTTAGTCCAAATTTACATAAAAAAGAGATAATGATTAAAAGAGGAGATCGTCTCATTATGAAAATCCCACTGCAGGAGAGGACAGACGGGGTCAGAAAAAGAAGAAGAAAGAGCCAGAAAACAGGGCGAGAGTTTTAACTGTGAGGAAAAAAAAGGTCTCCAGCTGTGAGGAGGAAGCAGCCCAAAACCTGAGGGGTTTCCCTTCATGTCAGAAACCAGCTAAGAACACTGAAGCAGTGGCCTACTTACCAAAGCTCACACTTCAACAAAACTCCTAGAAAAAGTTACAGACCTGCAAGCAGGTGATGAGTCCCAGCTTCACACGACTCGTGACTTCGAATCACGGTCGTGTACAGAGGCGGACTGGCCATCGGGAGAACCGGGACGTCTCCCAGTGGACTGATGTGAATTTGCTATAAAAGCAGGAATGAGTAGAAAAATGCCCCAGAATGCACACATCATTGGTGGCCCAAATATGTGCAAACGGGTCAGTCAGAAACACTCGAAAACCTGCACACACTGAGCCTGTTTGTATTGTTGTAGATTGTGATGAGTTTTAGTGAGTGTGTGTGAAGGTTTCTGATAACTTTTCCTTGATCCTTGAATATAAAGACAATCAGAGCTTGAGCTCACTCTGTATTTCATTCACCCTCTTTAAAAGATGCAGGATAATTGTTTTGTACGTGAGTGGCTCCCTCCGTATGAGGCTGTGCTCTGATTGGTGTATTTCTAGCAAGTTTTTGATGGTGCACCTGCAGCCTTAGCTGAGAACTTGATGTTCAGATAGGCTTGTCTGCTAGTCCCAAAATTTCTGCATTTCTGATTTTGACAACTTTCATCTCAGACAACCACAACAAGTTTGAACTGATGATGAATCTCCCTCAGCTGCCTCGAGTCTGCTGCTAAAACACACAAGCAGATTTCCAGCTCGTGAAACTAGAAGATCTCACAAACGCTCCTGGAAAACACCGAACTTCAGGTGCAGAAAAGCAAAGAGAAGCCGGGTCATACCATGAAAAATCACCACCTGACATCCTCAGAATCAGCTGATTTCTTTTTTACAAAAATTTAGAATACTTAAGAGACCTATGCAAAATTTTAACTATGAAATACATATGGAGTGGCTTCAAATTTGGTGCTTTTTAATTATTTTTTCCACCATTTTTAAGCCCTCATAACTTCTTAAGTACAGGAGATATCCTCATGAAATTTATGGTCTGTTAAAACTGCAACCCAATTAGTTTTTACTGGATATTTTTTTACAACAATAAATAATCTGATTCTGAGGGGGTGAGGTGGTAACTTTTCTCAGATTTGACTGATTTTATATGGACTGACCCACAATGAGCCACTTGATGGAGGCTCTGTAAGTCCAGAGTCTGTACCACTTCAGATGAAACTCTCCATGAAAAACACTGGAGATGCCACATCAGCAGTGGTGTTTGGTTCAGTGATTACTGTGCTGACTGATATGAGTTTGAGCTCTCTATGAGAAGCTCATCCCATTCTAAAAAGAAACTCTAAAGGTTTCTGATATTTCATAAATGGCAAAAACATTATTTTGAGTATATTAATGTCATTACTAGACAATGAAAAGGTTACGAGCATCCTGATTTTAATATGTGCCTTCATTTGTTTTATAAGTGCAGTCATACGAGGCTGGAACGGTTGCTTTCAGTGAAAAAGAAAGCTTTAAATTACAGCTATTACTGAAGAGTGATTGTGCAGCTGTTCTTACTGTGTTGTAGCTGCTCTTTAACTGTTAAAGGAGTCATTAAAAGTGTATTGGCTGTGCAGAACCTTTCTGCATTAATAAGATATGGACGAACCACATCAGCAGCTCATTTTTATATTTCGTCCAGCAGAAGCAGCTTCATTGTGTTTACTCTCTCACTGTGTTTGGACCTGATGCCTCATCCGAGCCTCCCGAAAAACAGAATCCAGCAGAGAATTATGTCACTTTTCTCCTTCATCATCTGTCGTGTCAATAAAGAAGCTGAGCGGCATCCAAAGACGTTCTTCCAGATGGCTGATAACAGGGAGGAAGAAGAAGAAGAAGAAGAAGAAGAGAGCCGCCTCAGAGGGAGATGACTGTTTTCACTCTTATTATAGCTGTCACTGAAGTAAACAGGTTTGCTCTGAGAGGATAACTGCCGTCTGTCAAATGAACACCTGAGTCCAGCTCCAAAACAGCACCTGATTATACACCTGAGAAACACCTACTTAAGGGTTTTGGACAAGATTAAAAATCTGATGTGAAATATTCAAACCACACACTCTGCAAGCTGGTTTATATTCAAATGTAGTGCAAATCTCATCTAAACTTGGAGAAAATTTTTGTTTTCATCCATTTTTATGTAAAAAGGTGGCCCGTTTCTCTTATAAATGTCATTTTCATTAGAAGTCAGTTGAAGTCAAATTGTCCAATAAGCACTCGGTTGGAAAGTTTTGGGATCCGCACCAGGAATTAAGATCTAAACTCCATGTTTTTGAAGTGTTACTGAAAACAAAGCACAACCACAAAAGGGCACTTGAGTATGAAAAATACCATGGGACTGTATATTGAGGTTTTGCAGTCATGAGACGTGACACGTGACATTAACTTTTTGGACGTGTGACAGTTTAGGGTCAAGTGAATAAGGCCTCAGTTACACAGGCCTAAAGACCGTGACCATATGACAGCCACCGGTCACGAGGGAAAAATGTGTATCCCTGACTGCTTGGCGAAAAACCTCCGTGTGCCCACAGTTTGCACGTAAACTGAAAAGTGAGACACTAACTTGAAAAGGAGACTATTTGCCTTCAAAGTAAAAGTTGCATCTTTTGAAATGTGTTGGCAACAGTGCTTAAGCACAACTTTCACTTTGAAGGAATATGGTCATGTTTGCAGTTTGTGTCGCACTTTTTCAAGCTTCACTACCACTCAGCTTGTAGTTAGTGAGTGCAGACAAGTCACCGTCTTCCATGCTAACTACAGTTTGCACACTGACCAGAGCAATCGCCAGGGGGTTTTTGGTGCAGCACCCTCTTTGCAACTAATTTCACTCAGCGACTGCCAGCAACCACTTGCCAAACAATTGGGGAACAGACATTTTTCCTTTGCGACAGCTGGTTGTATCACGTCCGATATGACGTCACATGGACGTAACTCATGATGTCACCTATTGATTTGTGAAGTCCTATCTAACTTTATGGCCTCTGTCATATTATTTTTTTGGAGCTAGAAGTGACCATATTTGGACTAGAAGGTGGAGTGCGAAATTGTCAGCTAACCAAAAGTCTGACCAATAATATGGCTGCTGTGCGGTCCAAGAAGTCCAAGAAGTCTGAGCTCCAGTTTTGGTGAGTGAAGTTCTAGGATTTTATTTGGATGTTACATACTTACTCACTAATTATCAGGTATCTGTGTCTGTGTGATGCTCCCATACAGATGCAGATTGCTAACAAGCTAGCTAGTTTTAGCTGATAACTGAACACTCATCAAAATATGGTGTCTTCTGGCTTAAAAAAACAACATGCTGCCGGCTTTAAAATGTGAAGTCTAAAACCAAAGTGTGATATAATGGCAACATAACTTAGCACGCCACCTCCTTGTCCACATTTGGTCACTTTTTTTTGCTCCCATCAGTGAGTAAAATCACCATCTCCAGGCTGGAAACCACCTCCTATTTATCACGGTCTGGGGGTTGTCTGTGGCGCTTGAGTTTTTGGATTCCTGATTTGATTTCATTATAGTTCTAATCATGCTGATCTTCAGCTTCTGTTGTATTTCTGAATTTCATTGCTGTTCTCCTGTCTCTTATCATGTCCAATGTGAGTCTTGTCTCTGTGTTCATTATTTGTCTTTTGGTTATTTCCAGTTTTAATTTGAAGGTTCCTTTTGAATCCTGTGTTATTTTACTTCCTGTCTCTGACTTTACCTGGCTCCCTGATTGTTTTCACCTGTCTCCTTCCCAGTCAGCTCTCAGGGTATAAATAGTCCAGACTCTCTCTTTGCCCTTGTCATATTGTTTGTTGTTAAGGTAGTTATATTTTATGGACTTTACCTCAGCCCGTAAACAGCTTGTCTTTGTTTAACCCCTGGCCCAAAAAGAAGGAACAGAAAAGAGAAAAAAAAAAAAGAAACCAACAAGACTCTGGTGAGTTTTTCATATAGGGCTGCTTTATTTGATTCCCTTCCCTTAAGGCTCTCTTTATTTATTTCACTCATCAGCTGCTCGTTCACCTCTCAGCACTTTTCAGACTGCTAAAGACTCCTACAGGACACATTTACTGAGGCTTCAGGCTTTGAGCTGAACACAGACTGAAGGCACAAAGAGGGATCGCCCTTTAGTACGAGGCTAAATTAAACAGAAGGTATTTTAACCTGACGGATCTTTCTTCCTGCTGCAGGTACAGAGAGTCGAGCAGTGGGACTGATGTTGTCTGCAGGTGAAAAGCTTTCAGCTCCCTTTAATCAGCAGCACTGACATTAATGTGACAGGAAGCTGATAATGTACTGTGGACTAAATCAACACAGATGCTAATATCCATTCATCTCTGGGAACAATCACAACAGCTGTGGACACAAATCAGCCACACAACAAAGGACGAGAATAACAAAAGAGGAAAAATGTCCTCCAGTTTCCCGTCTGACACGGTCTGTCACAGGAAATCAGCTTCTTTAACTCTGAATCATATCTACTATATTTACACTGCTTCAGAAAGTATTCAGACCCCCTTCACTTTTTTCAGTTTTGTTATGTTAAAGTCTGATGCTACAATCATTTAAATTCTTTTTTCTCATTAATCTACACTCAGTACCCCATAATGACAAATTGAAAACAGAATTTTAGGATTTTTTGTAAATTTATCAAAAAGAAAAAACTGAAATATCACATTTACATAAGTATTCAGACCTTTGGCAAAAGCACTTGAACTTTAGCTCAGCAGTGCCTCCCATTTCTCTTGATCATTGCTGAGATATTTCTACACCTTTATTGGAGTCCACCTGTGGTAAAGTAAATTGATTGGATGTGATTTGAAAAGACACACCCCTCTGTAGAGAAGGCCTCACAGCTTACAATGCATATTAGAGCAAAAACCAAGGCATGAGGTCCAAGGAACTGTCTACAGAGCTCAGAGACAGGGTTGTTGCATGCACAGATCTGGGGAAGGCTACAAAAAATTCCTGCTGCACTGAAGGTTTCCAAGAGCACGGTGACCTCCATAATTCTCAAATGGAAGAAGTTTGGCACAACCAGGACTCTTCCAAGAGCTGGTCACCCAGCCAAACTGAGCAAGTGAGGGAGAAGGGCCTTAGTGAGAGAGGTGACCAAGAACCTGATGGTCACGCTGACTGAGCTCCAGAGATCCTGTGTGGAGATGGGACTAAGTTCCAGAAGGACCACCATCACTGCAGCCTCCACTGATCTGGGATTTATGGCAGAGTGACTAGATGGAAGACTCTCCTCAATGCAAAATACATGAAAATGCACTTGGAGTTTGCAAAAAAAGCACCTGAAGGACTATCAGACTGTAAGGAACAAGATTGAATGATCAGTCAAATATGGCATGCTTGAAGCAGACACCAACTGACCTGAATATATATATATATATATATATATATTCAGGTCATTGTTCACCAAAGGAAAAAAAAATCTTTAATAAGACCACCAGCCATAGGGGCTTAAATATCAGTTGAATTTCATGTCTCATCTCAGGACAGTACATTTACCAGTGAGAAACAATGAACACTGAACTGCTCAAACATAAAGAGCTAATGTGGGCTCCCAGTTGAAGCCACCACAGTGAGGTTATTAAACTATCTTTTCCAAGTCAGAGCTTTAATTAATGTGTCTTTGTCTTATTATGAGCAAATTATGACAGAAGATGAAGATGGTTACATGTTTCTTTATGCCATATCAGATTTTTGGCATTCACCCAGGAGTCTTTACACTGTCAGAGTGAAAAACTCTGTAATTGGGAGAACCAGGATGCAATACTTAGGATACTACATCAGTGATGTTTGGAATACCACGGCCATACTGCCAGATCTGCTGACACAATTATAACCACAAATTAAAACATCCTAAAGAATTATTACAGTTAGTGTCTGTAAGTAATTCCATTGACAGCTTTTTCTGCAAATACAATCCAACTCACTACACTGCTTTCTCCACCAGTTACATTTAAAGCATCCCAGCTGATAGAAAACAACACGTAGCACTCTTTTAGTTAGAACCACAAGTTGTATCAACAGCTTAAAAACCGCAAGCATTCCAAGAAGCTGCTATATAGATCAGTTTTTGGTTTGGTCCTGGTTTTAAAAATATAGTAAGGGGAGCAAGACAGAAAGAGTTTCTGCTTGATCCAATTATATTGGGTCCCTATGGGACAGTAAGATGGTGCTGTTGTCACTCAAATGCCTATAGATCAAAAAGTCAAAGTTTGTTGACTGTGAGAAAGACATAATTTGAAAGATAGTTTTCCTTCTCACCTCCAAGTTGGAAAATTTGGTGCTAGAACACTCTGTGTATGGTGGAGTGGGAGGGAAATGAGAGAAAATCTCTGACGGGTTTGACAGAGGAAAACATAGGTGTAATGCTTGTGGAACACAAAGGAGCTACGTTCTGCTTACTTTTTTTTCTCCATGTGAGGAAATAGGATATTTACATTTTGTCTAATTTGGTTTAAATTCAGTTGTCACTAACACATATTTCAAGCAAGAGAGCCAATAAAGACAAACTGAATGGTCAAAGCTGTCAAACTGATATTTAGGGCCAGATTACTAATGGTCTGCATCAGCGCAAAACCCTCTTTTGGCAATAAAAAGCTACTGTCTGCTCATTGTCAGCTGCTACACACAGATTTCAGGTTTAAACCACAGACCTGTTTGTAATAAATTAGCCTCTCTGGATGAATCTTGTGCTTCACCAGAGTAGTCAAATTTTCCAGAAAATGGCTGTCTCAGCCTCCAAGACCCCACATTGTCCCCATGAATTTCTAACAAAACAGTTCACCCTCATATCAAAATTATATTGATTCACCTGGAGTTGCCTCTCAAACATGCATATAAACATATAAACCTGAAATCTTTGTGAAACAACTGGCCTGTATGATGTGTAGAAGAATAAAAAAACAAAAAAAACAAAAACAAAACAAGCAAAAAAAAAAAAAAATTATTAACCATCAGGTCCTGAGCCGATCATTTGTTAATGAAAATACTATTACTGTGCCAAGTGTGGTCTTGTTTTTAATGCAGGTTGTCGGTACTTATTAAAGTCCATATCACATATTGTAACAGTCAGACATTTGTCTAACACACTAACTATCATAATGAACCAGTACGAGGACTCAACAGCAGAACTCAGAGACTTGTGGCAGTTTACAGTGCTTATTCACAAGGACGCTTTTAGGTACAGAGAGTTTAATCAGTGGCTGAGAGAACAAACTCATGTAAATAATCTCACAACTAGAGAAGGCCGGGAGTTTCTGCTGAAGAGGAGAATAACAGTTCGTCTGAGTCTTGAGTTTTGGAAGTGATGACTGAAGCCCAGGAATCACCCAGACCACTACTCCACCTGAGAGGAAAAGAGAAGGAGGCAGGAAAGAGAGAAAAGAGATAGAAAGGGAAAAAGACTCCAGGCTGACAGGGAGCATGACACTAACACAGTGACATTAATAGCTGCATTTTGACAGATAGTTCAATTGGTATGTAATATCTCCGACAAAGGGAAGTAAAGAAAAAGAAACTATGAAATTTGCTCTGTGTGCACACTGCTGAGAAAAGACATGCTTTCATTGTGTACAGATAATTGTGTACAAACGTGACTAAAAGCCTGAAATACTGCAAAATGCTCTGCTCACTGTAAAAAGCAAGTTGGCTGCCTGTAAAACACGACAAATCCTTGTGTGAGTGGTGTAGGATTCTTCCTCTCCCTCTGGTGCTCGAAGTTAAGTTCTCCACTGTTTCAACAAGATGCTAGTATTACTGAGGAGCAGAAATATGTGGGACTCAGCTCTAAACATACTGGGTGAGGACTGAGTAAGGAGTTACAGCCAAAGTTTTGGCATAGTGGTCACAATATGAGCTATCCAATTATGCACTTGTTCTGATAACATCTCCCCCCCCTCATTTCAAATTAGGGCTGTGCTGATGGACGATGATGTAAGAGATCGACGATGGTCAAAGTGATTGGCGATGGCTCACCAGTCAAGGCGATTTTTATCTAATTCCCCCATTGACGCATTAAATTAATATTATCATTATTCTGAGATTCAGAATAAATTAAGTCTGCCACGCCATAGTTTTATGTCACACCTCCACATAGCTATAACCGACAGTTACAACACAGACGTGTCTGGGCATGCATGGGCACATGCGCACAAATTGATGCCCGAACATCTGCGTGCTTTGAAGTTAATGTGTGTGTGTGTGTGTGGTGACACTGATCCATCATAATCATCATCAAATGAGAGAAATCAGGAGGATATTTCTGCATGTTGGACTGATATTTAAATCAGAGCTTAATGAGACTGTGTATTTACAGAGACACTCATTTATTTCGTCTCCTCATTTTAAATTTTTTTTTCCAACGGGCATTTTCGTCAGTGAAAAACTTGGCTGTTTATGAGGAGGGCACGGTGAAGATGGACTGGTACTTATATAGCGCTTTTCTACTCCATTTTTTTGAGTACTCAAAGCACTTCATACTACATGCCTCATACGCACATTCATCTATACTTAAGAACTTAGCTAACATTCACACACACTCACACTCCGATGAATCAACGTGGGGTTCAGTATCTTACCCAAGGATACTTCGGCATGCAGACTAGCGGAGCCAGGGATCAAACCCATGACCCTCCGATTAGTAGACAACCCGCTCTACCTCCTGAGCCACAGCCGCCCCATGAAGAGCACAGGTGAGATATTTTACACAGAAAAAAACCAAACTGGACGATATAGTAGAACTGCAGGTTTAAGTTAAATAATTAAAGAGTAAATTCATGACTTAATAATGTTATAGCTTTTCAGCTGATATCCACCTACTTAGGTTCACTAATTAAGGTCGACTAAATCAATCAGCCTTGTATGTCAACATGCAAATCTTTCTTCATGCTGGAAGTGAGAAATAAACTCCCTGTTTCTCTTTCACCTGTGTGCTTTTTTCTTTTTTTTCTTTTTTTTGTTATGGAGGGTGACTAGTGCAACCATAATGGCAGGCTCCTCTGCCACCCTGTAGTGAGGCTATTGGTCACTGGCGATGCCACAGGAGGGCAGTAGGATGGTTGGACAATGAAGCACATCACGCAACCCTTTTCAAAATAAAAGAAGACTCTAAGAGGTAACTGTCACAATGACAAAAGGTGCAAAATAAGATGCTTTTTTGGCATTAAATTTAACACAATTTGTTGTAAACTGCATGACGCAAACCCTTGTAAACCACATTTACATGACTCATTTAAACATTCTCCCAAAGTTTTGTGTCCACGCCTTTCAGTTGCAAAGCTATAACTACGTCTTTTTAGTCAATCCCAACAGTAGCTTTTTAATGCCAAAAGAGGGTTTTGCACTTGTGCAGAAAGTTGGTAAATCTGTCCGTGAGTGTTTAATAACGACATCAACTCTTGCATTAAAGTAACATGCAAGATAACATTCCACCTTAAAAGCTGTCAGTAACCACTGGTTTACATGTTAATAAGTAAAAGTCAACCAAAACTAGGAATTATTATAATTATTATATTATGTCATTGCTTGGTTTAATAACCAATCCATGACACTATAATAATCCATCAGTCTTTCATAGAGCTTTTGAGCCACTCGCTCTGTTAAACATACTGCATTATGCTGTTTATACAAACTCAACACTTCCTGGACCTGTTTCAAATTAAAAGCACTGTAAGATTTCACTGGACATAAACACTTCATTTCCTAACCAGATTCTTATTCTGAAACATTAGTTCGAACTTTCTGTCAATAACACAAACCAATTTTTACCTGTTAAGAAAAATGGTACACGCAAATATCTGAGGCTCAGACATTCACCCTCTGACAACCGTTTTAATAATTCACGTTATTCTACCATGCAGTAAACGAGTGAGAGAGAGAGAGAGAGCAACCATCCCACAGGGAAAGGATACAAAAGGGAGAGAGACACACATCCAGGGAGCAGAGTGATGTCAGGAACATTTAGAGTCTAATGATGATGGTCAAACAGACATAGATGAACATGGCTTTATGATCTATTCAAAAAATCAAACTAAAAATTTTTCATGTAATCAGTAATAACTGACTAATGTATGTAAATGTGCCAATGTGGATAGATGTTATTAGAAACAAAGCTACAACTTGTGCACACTCACGATCAGTGCGCTCCGGTACTTGAACAAATAATACTAAGTAACAACTGTTTTCACCAGCCAAAACATGTCAGGATTGATCTATTGTTATATTAAGTGTGTATTAACCACGTGAGGGAAAGAAATAACCACCATGACACATCTTACCAGCACAAAAACAGCCACAACAGGTTAATCAGAAATAGACAGGAATTTAGACTTTCAGAAAATCAAAATACCTTAATACAACTGTTTTTCTTTCTTTCATTCTTTCCTTTATTTCCTTTTTTTCTTTTTTTTTAAGCAGCAGAACAATGTATGCGTGTGCTTTACTTGTTGCCTTACTCTGAGTTCAGAGTTGCATACCTCTCAGAGAGACCGTTTCTTCAAACCTCAGAGTTTGTACCTCTGATATTAAGAGGGTATGCAGCAGGAGAATTGGGAGGCACACTGTAAACTGCCCACGCAATCCGATGTTAGAAACTACTCATATTTTCTGTGCTTAATCTTAACTGGTTGGATGTGCAATATGGCTTGTTTAGGTGGGCTGAGCCCTCCCTTGCCAATAGCTAGATGTGTGTTCAACACTCAAGGCTTTGCCAGTCTGCAGCAATCTAAGCCCAGCTCTTCTCTTCACTATGCTGCAAACTGTCAGGCTCTTTCCTGATAACTGACAGGACCAGATGCTCTAGCTGTGCATGATAGCTACAAGTGTTGTCTTATACACACCAAGCAGGGAGGAGAGCAGGCATGTGTATGAATGTCACTCTGCATTTATGAGTTTATAGCCTCAAATCTTTTCTGTCAGTGTCTTCAACTGTGAAGGAAAAAATCCATCCATCATCTATTTTCTTAACCGTGGCAAATAGATCATGTGTGGGCAACATATCATGTGTTTGTTCAAATTAATACAAAGAGGATTTTGTTTTGATCAACACAATGCCCCTAAAGGTCGATGTAACTGAAGAGGATGTCATAAAGACCAGGGAGCCACTGGTCCATACCATTTCATTAACTAATTGCTTCAGCACACACCCAGGGCACAGCAGCAGAAAGAACAATGATGAAGGAGGTGGATATTTCAATGTTTCAGCCAAAGAGAACCTTATTTTCTAAAACAGCACATGTAAAAGAGTGCCTTTGTGTGACCATGTACTGAGAATTATTTGATCTCCCTAGAGACTTAAAGCCTTCCCCATATTTATCATAATCACTGGGCCAATTAAGAGCTAATTAATGTCAGATTAAAGTGTGGCTGTTCAGTGATCTCATTAAAAATGGTGGGCAAAATAAATTAAATGTTATTTGTGGAGGGAATTAGAGATCACAGACTGCAGAGAAAAAAAATGCTGCAGAAAGTAAAATCATTCGCCACCGTGTGTTCTGACTTTTATTTTTGAATTAATTAATTTTTTTTTTTAAATATAACATAAGCTAGGACTGTCCACTGTAACAGGAACAGGATTACATTATTTCAGTGTTTCAAGTTTCATCCAACAGTTTTTCTTTTTGTTAGTTTGTTTTTTTAATAACTGACATGGCTTATTTCCTTGTGTGTCTACTCTTAGCTCTAGAACGCATTCTATCCACACTGCATGGAGGGAAAGCTAATGTGGAAACTGGAAGATTCACACATAAAAGTAAAATAATCCAAACTGAATATAAATATCAACATCCCACAAAGAGCTAGGTCTTAGCTCTACAAGGTTTGTAGTCTTTGAGGTAGAGTGAGAAAGCAAACACTGCTTTTCAGTGCTGGACCATGTACAAAAGAAGGAAAGCTTTTTCTGTACACCATTCTCATATGTCTTTCCTGTTTCATCTGTCCCTCTCTTTATCTGTCTCCTAACTCTTCAGTGACAGATAGCTGTATCTGGATTTCATTACTTTCAGGCTTGCTACAGTTCCATCTCATTTGTCACATCCATTATGCTGCATTCTGATTGCCTTAAGTCAACCTTGGTTAAAAGCACAGAAAAATGAGACTTGAACCTTGTGGAGGAGGATTCAGATAAAATGCTTCAGGCAAAGAAAATAGGAGAAATAAAAACATATTCAGTTTTTTACTCATATTAAATGGTCTGAAATATAACGAATGGCTGAAATGATTACTCAAGGGACTCAAATGCACAGATAGTAACTATAGCTGTTTAAGCAACAGGCAGAGCATATTGATCATACATGCTGATAAGAAGAAAAGAGGAAATATGAAGGAGCAGGCATTATCAAAGATTCAGTTCAATCCAATTCCCAAGCAAATACATTCATGAAATTGCTGTAGGTTAAAGGGTTAAACTTAACCTTGGCTAGCCTAGTTTAATGTAACACTGTATACTTAACAGCTACTGAATGTAGCGTAAGCTAAGATCTTTGGGCCTATCTTCTCTAGGTACTGGATAAGGAGTGAATGAGACAGAGCTAATAAAGTTAAAGTTAAAAGATTTATTAAAACAAAAAACAAACAGAATACATCACTTCAAAACATTACAGCATTAAAGGATTAAAGCTGTTTCAATAGTCCTTGTTCGTCAGTCGTAAGTTTCCCACAGTGAAAAAGTTCTTTTCAGTTTCTTCAGTTCAGGTGGGTGGTGTGTGAGTGTGTTATCAGTATTTTTGTAGTTGCTACTAACCGGGTAGTGTATTGTGTCGAGATCTCATAAGCTTATCTGTCCAGAAGCAACGTGGTGGTCACTTCAAACTTGTTGTCTGAGTAGGCTGGATACACTACCTGCATCACTGGTATGGACCATAACTCCTGGCTTGCCAAAAGTGGATCAACTCGTCTCACTCGGAAACAATCTCAGACTCCAATAATATATCCATAATCAAATACAACACACATGTAACTCATCTGTGTTTCCTTCTGTGAACAATAGCCACAGTAATACCAATTTCTTCCTGAAATATAAGAACACACCTCATTGCTACACCAGAGAAAATAAAAAAATGTTGTCTGCAGTCCTACTTGCTTAAGACAGCTCATATTTATCTCTGCTAGAGTAAACAGAATATAAAACTCAAAATCCGCTTTCGCACTTTAAGATAAACATCTCCAATTGGTTTATGGTACTCATAAGTAAAGAAACATAAAACAAAATAATATAGCGGTTTAAGAAAACCACACGCAGTTTATAATCTGCTAATGGCTAGTTTACCTGGCTATCTCAGTACATTCACTTACCAGAGAGTCACAAATTAATCCAAAACAGAAGTACATCGACATCAAAACAAAAAGTGCCCTTTTCCCCAACAAGCAAAGGAGCAAAACTCAACTTTGTGCCTCCAAACATAAAACTTTGATTCAGTGCTAAAGAAAAACTCCTGGTGAGTTGCTCTGCACAGCGTCTATGTTGTTTTGACTCTCTGTCTCTACAGACTTAAGATCACAAACACTATGCTGTTTCATCTACTGACCATTTCAGAGAATGGCAGAACTAATCCACTAAGTCAATTTTTATGTGGGTTACATTAGTCTTTTAAATATATTTTTTAATTTATTTCTAAAGAACAAGTTCTCTAAACTTGTTTAAGTGGAGTGTGAACTAGAAAGGCTATATCTGTCATGGTCTGGGCAGTCTGTTTTTTTTTTTTTCCTTTTCTTTTCCTGTCTCTCTCTCTCCCTCCCGCCTCTTGCTATCTCTTTTCTCTCAGGTGGAGTTGTGGGCTGGCTGTTCTCAGTGGGCCTGCCTACTGGTGGAGCTTCTGATTTTCTCCAGTGACTCCTCTGGTGAAAGGACAGCTGAAGATTCCTCTCTGCATTTCCAGCATTGTTTTGGACTTAACTGAGTTCAAACTTGCTGCCACACTTACCTGTTTCTGCAAGTCAGCTGCCTGTTACCAAAGGAATACTGACCAGCAACTTACCTGCCTGGCCACTCTCCACTACTCTCTTCTCCTGCTTCATCTAGATTCCTCTGGCCAGTCTGTAACCCATCCTCAGCCTGCTGAAATAGATATCAAACTCAAATCCATTCTTAAATCAAGATCAGTCCTGAAAGACTTACCTCTGACTGAAACTAATTCCTGTTTCCTCTCTGGCAGTGTTCCCTGCCTCGTTCCTGTAAACAGAGACACTTACCTGCACAATTACCTGTTTATATTCCTGGTGTTGTTTATTCTCAGGTTTCCTATAAATCTTTTAAAACTGCTGTCAGTCTCTGGGTGCATGGAACTGGAACTGCTCTGAATAATGGAATAATAATAATAGCATGTATCATCACCAGTCTATCACATTTTGACTCAGTCACCCCCAAAACTCAAGATATTTTTTTTCATACATGGACTCCAGAAAATATCTGAAGAATCTAGTCCAGATATTGTCCAATGTTAGCGTTTCCCAGAAGTTGCACACAACAGAAAATTATCTGTGTCGCATGCATTCATGCATTCTCACTCCTGGAAACTGTCTGTTTTGTTCAGTTGAGGTTTGGCAACTGGATAGAGGATGCAAGTGGCAGGTCATATGGCCTCCACTCACACCGCTCCATTCAAACATGATCCATTTAATATCCGACTGACTCAGTCATTCATTCAACTTTTTTTTTTTTTTTTTTTTAACATCACCATT
>VUQI01063654.1:0-18290 GCA_015106735.1 Paratilapia polleni | reverse complement strand
TATTATTGGTCAGATAATTACATTAAAAATGCTCCAAAAGGCTCCAACAGCACAAACACGGTCCAGAGGTCCAGTTCAGGGACTCCAATTAGCTGAGGTGAAGCCTAGCAGACAGCTAGCAGCTACAGCCCCCTGTGTCGCCATCCACCTGTCAGTCAAAGAGGCCACGCCCCTAATAATACAAACTTTAAGCCTTAATACAATTTAAACAGGTGAGTTATAAAATCATTCACCCTCTGTACAGTTGTTATGAAGAGGAAATTAGCTACAGAGACCAAAACAGTTTTTGTATCAGGCTGTAAACATGTTTATTTCTGCTGTAAAGTTGGACATTTTAACATGTGAGTCTATGGGGACTGACTCACTGCTGGGGCCTCAAGTGGACATTAGAGGAACTGCAGGTTTCGGTATGTCAGTGTTAGCTTCATTTTTCCGCTCCTGAGGTTGGCGCTTGGGGTCTCCTGATCCTGATAGGCCCCTTCAGTGAGCCATATCATACCAGGCAATAAAAGTCTGTGTATAGTAAACACCACTCATTATCTGTGGTCATTTTTAGGTAACTATATTGTGAATCCACCTGAAACTAACCAAGAGTAGTTTCAGGTGATCGTGAGAACAGTTTCTGATTTTCTCCCTCGTGGAAAAGAATCAATCTACCCTTAAGTCCTCACCTGTGGCCGCCCACATCCCGCACATCGAGGACAGAGTACGCATGTCGTGGACGTAAACCCAGAGACTCGTACTCTGTGTCGTCCACCTTCATGTTACCTCCTCCACAGGACGCCCCCATCAAGAATCTAACAGCACCACAAACAGAGGCAGGGTTAATATGAGCCTAAAGAAACAGCTTCCACCTCTCAGATTGCTTCAGTTTTTCCAAAAACTTCTCACCCCGCCTCTTTGGAGCTCAGCATTTTGGCCCAGATCAGGTCTGTGTCGATGGGTTCCTCTTTGGGGTTGGTGGTACTGACCTGGAGGGCCAGCGACTCGCAGGGGGCCCCGGTCAGTGTGGACAGGCCTTCGATAGCCCGGCCGGCCTGCAAAGCAAAGTAGGAACCGTGGAGCTTGGCCAGAGCTTTTTCAATCAGAGCCACCCAGAGCTGTTTCCTCTGGGCCTGCAGACGGGGAAGAGGAGGATAAAGAGAATTTATAGTAATTATCTGCTGCACCACAGCTTTATGGTCACCTCTGCTGATGAGAAGAGGAACATCTATGGAACTGCATTTATGTTGCATGTAAAAACCAATTAATGAGCCTTGTTATGCCGGCTAGATCTTGATGCACATTTCCATTCCTGATCCTGGCTAAGAGTTTTCTCATAGGCTAACGGAACCAGAGATCAAACACCTCAGGATTTTCATTAGAAGCCTCCAAATTTTAAGATTTCTTCAGTATTAAAGTAATCCAGGGATAGTTTTCTGTACTTCCAGTGATACACAGCAAAACACAGCACTTATTAGTTAGCTCGCTGAAATTATTTTTCCAAAATATCAACAAAGACAGTGGCTCCTGCTCCTTTCATGCCTGAAATCAAAATGGAAGATGCCGTAAAGTATCTCGTGATGTTTTGACGTCCCTAATACTGACAGAATGGTATTTTATGCAATTGAAACCTGTAAAAAATCTGAAAATCAAACATGTGACAAAAATGTTTAATTCAATTACATTTTTCAAGGGCCACTGAAAAAAATAACCCACAGATAGAACTCTTACCATACTACAGTATACAAGGATGAAGCTGTACCTACCTATATCACTGGAAAAAATGTAAGTAAAAAGAACAGCAGAACACATCTAAAAACATCCAAATACACCCACTGAGACAACACTGGCCTCTGGTGGTGAAAGCTGTAGTTACATTCTGCAGCAGGTAATTACAAAAAGTACCTTTAAACAGAAATCTGGAAGAAGGAAAACCCATAATATGGAAATCTCAGTAAGTTGTTAAAATAGGTTAGAGGAAAAACTCAACATTAAATCCTCATTTAAAAAAGTGTGTCAAACACATGGGTCGGGGGCCAGAAACTGGCCCACCAATAGGTTTGTTCAGGCCACTAGATGGTTGCAGAGTTCAAAAAAAGGAGGGGATAAATTTGAAATTTTCACTGTTTTTTGTCCTTGAGCATGGATCAATAATGAGAGTTCAAACTGTTAATTAATAGATTAAAAGTCCTATTTTAAATAACCCAAATGTTCCTTTCCATCATACATCACGTTCCTGCCTCGTTGGTGTCTAAATTACTTGCGTCGAGCAGCACGTTTCCATGAATGTTTTCACCTGAGAGAAGAGGAGGTGACTGTTCTCGTCACACGGAAGCATGTCGTCCACCAGCACCGTCGTCCACGAGCCGTCTTTGCACAGACGCACCTGATAGGCTCCCTCTGCGCACAGCGAGCGGGTCACCATCACCTTCTCCACCAGCTCGGCCCGCTCAGCCAGAACAGCCAAGGCACTCAGGAACCTTTAGCAGAGTTTTCTTTTAATGTCATTTAACAATAAGCAACCATCAAATCAAATAATCATCATCAAATAATTAAAATAATCAATAATAAAAAAATGCATTATTTGCTAATATGCTGATTCAGCTCACCAGCAGTTACCCAGAAGTCCCTGCAGGATGTCAGATGGACGCAGTGTGCGGAAAACCGTCCACTTCACGTTGCGGTCTCTGAAGTTAGTGCAGCTGATTTCTTGGGGTCGGAGCCACTTCTTGATCCGATGCTGGACGCTGTCGTCCAACGGGAAGCCCACGGACTTTGGACCAGGAGGGAAACTGTCGTCCACAAATGTCACCGTGTTCTGGGAGAGGAAAAAGATAAAGCTGTACCACAATTATGCCCTCACCAAGAGTTTTATTAGGATGAATAAAATGCTTGACTTGTCACAAAATAATACTTTTGATCTGTCTTTTTTCCCCTTTTTGTTTTAATGTCTTGTCATTATTGTTGGAGGGTCAGCATCCTTTGGAGGTGGGGCCAATCATGGGTCATGCTGATGAAGATCCTGAGCTGAACAGAGTGAAATAAATTCTAGACTTTTTCCTTCCTGAGTTCACCTCTCAGGCTGCTCTGTGCTGTAGGTGGAGGTTATTATAGTGCTGTGAGTAGGACTCTGTTAATCCACCTCCTCTAAAAAGTACAGCTCACAGCAAAGTGAAGTAACATCAACATAAACTCTTTTTTCTGACTGGAGGGAACTTCAATTTGGCATTCAAAGGTTAGTCTTGGAAAGGTGAGCCTCTGCTTTAAACAAACCTCTCTGCAGAATCTGACAATGTTCTCCCACAGCTGTTTAGCCTCTCCTTCGTCACTCTGTCGCAGCGCCTCCACCAGCCGGCTCTCCTTCCTCCTCGGGGACAGCGCTGCTTTCAGCTTCTGAGGGGTATGGCAAGCCAGGCAGTGTTTGGCTTCCAGCTGGTTAATGAGTGTGCATGCTGGACACGCCCACTCCTCTGTCCTGGTGACTGTAAGCGGAAACGACACGGAGGCGTCTGATGCGGGTGACAGCGGGGACATCTCCTCTTTGAGGATGCTGAGCCTCCTGCTAGCCAGCAGCTCCGGCTGGGTGGAGGGATGCGACACAGCGAGCGTGGAAGGAGAAGATGTGTTATGAGTCTGGCTGAGGCCAGCATCTGGAGGGGGCACCTCTCTGCGACTGCAGGGGACTGGATTATTGTGGCCAGCAGGGGGCGCACTCAGCACTGAGGAGTTTGTGTTTGGATACGAAGCTTCCACTGGTAAACATTCTCCTCGGGTGGATATGGAAAGTGAGAGCGCCGCCGCTGCAGGTTCTGGCCGCCGTGCTCCGGGTTCCTCGCAGATGTCAGGCATGAGGAGGGCCTCGGCCGGGATCTGAGGGAGCGACAGTTTGCGGGGTCCGCCGCAGGCAGAGCAGGACATGGAGGTGGGCGTGTTCTGCAGCGTGCACCTCGAACACTCCCACGCCAGGCTGCTTTTATCTGCGTCTCCAGGCTGCTTCCTGCTCTGCTGTCTGCATGGCTCAGTCCAGGACATCCTCAGGGGACCCGAGCAGCTGCTGGAGCGCTGAGGCCTGGGCTGGGCTTCGGAGGACTCCCCGGTGTAGCCACACAGAGAACAGGCCAGGCGGTCGGGGGAGTTTGCCAGCGTGCAGCGTGGGCACGACCAACTGGCGTCCTCCCTGCCGGTCCCGGGCCACATCCACCGGGCGTCAGGTCTCTGCCGAGGGGCTTCACAGATGGAGCAGCGGGGGGCGCCGGCCGCATTGAGGAAAGTACAGCAGCCACACGCCCACTGACTCCTCTGCATGGGCATTGAGCCAGAGGAGAAACTACAGAGAGAAAGCAGATTTCAGATTCACACCTGGTGGTAGGAAAAGATATTAATTATATCACTCTGCAATCAAATCCATAAAAAAAACACCACCAGGGGGCATCTGATCAACTTATTCTTCAGCAGGACAATGAGTGCAAAGATCCAGGCAGTCATTCTGCACAGCAGTGCCTCCCAAATATCATACCATACAATACCATACCGTAGAACTCATTTACCAATCTGCTTCGACCGTGTTTCTGGGTGTATCTCCTGCACTGGATGATGTTCTCGTCTTTTTTTTGAACAGAAGCAAGCCACGAAAAACTATCCAGTCCTCATCCTCTCCAGCTTTTTATTGGCACTGTGCATGTGCAGCACGTCTTTAAACTCAGTTTTTAAAAACTCAAAATATTTGAATGCTTTAGAAAAGACTCACTCAGTGTGGACATAAAGCTTAGGATCAGGATTTTTTCACAGCGAGTAATCCAAACCACACAGTAACCTCCAGCTGTAGATGGTCTTTGGTCTGTTTTCGGCATCTTCTTCCTGGTGTTTGTCTCGTCCATCAGGGACCCTCAACATGAATTTTTACTGAGAACAATTTAACCCTCATCCTCCATCTTCCTGTGCTAATGTGTTTATATTAGCGTAACCACAGCTCTGTAGCTAGCCACCAGGTAGCACATGGTTATATGTCAACTAGACCGAATTCACTAACCCTCCAAAGGTCGCTCGTATTTAGTTTTCCATCTTCATTTACATCGAAAGTTACAGTAGAGCTGTATGTTTTAGTTTTTTTTAGAAATCCTTCAGTCAGAACCTGGTATATCATCCTTACATGGAAACTAGCGAGCTAACTTCCTGCTAACTTCACACTTCCCTAAACCTCATTAATCCTCTTTTTCATGGACCACCTGGGAGAATAGCCACACTGATCACTTTATTGGAGCTGGAAGAATTTGGACCATTTTTAACTTTTTGGTGGAGCCTCACAGTTTGTTTGATTTTAGCAACCAAAGGAGCATTTGGACCTGGAAAAGGATAATGATATCAGACTCAAGAAGTGGATACTAGAGGCTTTTTTTATTTTCATAC
This sequence comes from Paratilapia polleni, assembly GCA_015106735.1. Taxonomy (NCBI): domain Eukaryota; kingdom Metazoa; phylum Chordata; class Actinopteri; order Cichliformes; family Cichlidae; genus Paratilapia; species Paratilapia polleni. The sequence continues at coordinate 12,902 of VUQI01063654.1, read as the reverse complement.
CCTGCAGACTGCTCTAAACACTCAGTTAATCACATTTTTTTCTACATTTGGATCTCTATGATCTCATAGAGGGTGGATATCACTAACATGGTCATCTCAGGAACAGAAGCCCCACCCACTGGCTGAGGGGCAGCCAATCGGGAAAAAGGTAGGCTAAAAGGGGGAGGAGCTAAAACTGCTTAATTCAGACAGAGAATGAACCAAGAGGCCCAGTATAAGATAAATCAGGATTATTTTGAATTGTGAATCATGCAAAGCTGCTCAAGAGACCAAGAATTTAAAAAATGGAGATGGAAATAAGCAGAATACGTCACCACTGTTAGATATTTTTTTTAGTGAGACAAGAATAACGTCTGGAAAGATTAGATGAAAGTTTAGGGCATTCTGTGCTGTTAGTGAAAAAATTACACCAGAAATATCCGCTAAAAGCAAACATAATGAACAGAATCACATCAGAAGTGCCTTCACTCGGTTTAACTGTGAAATCCCAAGAGACGAAAAAGGAAGATGAGGCCTGAAAATATGAGAAGAAATTCAAATATAAATGTGTGAATAACAGTTTTGCTTTACTGTGTTGTGGCTGGAGGGAAAATATTAAAATGCATAAATATGCAAATGATACAAGAAGCTGCAGCACAGAAACAACAAAACCTGCTTCTCCACTTGTGCCTCACAGACACTGGCTTCATAAGCAGGGGGTCCGATCTCGTTGTAACTCTCTGAATAAAGAATAAAAACATGGTTATAATCTCAGATTCATGTTCGTCACTCCAACTGTAAAGCAGACCCAGATTATCAGATTATTATCCAGGGAGAAAGTTAGACTGCAGGAGCTGGCGGTACATCTGCGTTCACGCTGTCCCACATTTTCTAGCTGTTCTCTTCTAAGTAGTTTGGCATGAAGCCTGAAACCTCCAGCACAGCTGACCTGGAGGATTTACTGCAGAACAAGCTGCCTGTAAGAGCCAGGTGACGGCTGCTACACGCTGTACTCAGGACAAAATACACTCTTAATCAATAGCTGGCCTTCATATTAACCTCGCTGCTGTTTGAAACAAGCTGCTCATTAACCAAAGCAGAGTCTGTGTAATGCAGAGGCAGCTCTCTATGTTATTAAGCTTTTTATTATTAAGCTATAAATATGAGAACTTTATAAGGTCATAAATGTTACAGGTGCTGCTGTGGTTCTTTAATCAATAAAAACATCAGTTTACATCATGTGACCATTAAAAATCACTTATAGGAACTTAAAAACTCTAAACTCCTAAAAACTATTTTGCAAATCCCCTGTAGATTCATTGTCCTGTATTTCCATGCAAAAACATAGTGTATGCGTATACATTCAATGTGTTTTCAATTTAAACCAAATCAGATGGAAATAGTCCCAAAACTGCTGCTGCACAGAGTGATGGATGGATCCAATTTCCTGGAAAGTTTTCTCATAATCCCCTACACAATGAAGGCCATTTAGCTGCGAATTACAGCGGCAATTTCCGGAGCTGAAAAATGAAGCCAACACAGAAAAAAAGGCTGTCGTGTCAGTAACTGCTCATACTGATGTTTTTCCATAGCAGCTATTGTGAGATGAAACAGTTGGTAAACCCCAATCAGCAACCTCAGAGAGAGCTGCAGTTCCTCTAACGTCCACCAGAGGCTCCAGCAGTGAGTCAGTCCCCATAGACTCCCATGTTAAAATGTCCAACTTTACAGCAGAAATAAACATGTTTGCAGCCTGATACAAAAACTGTTTTGGTCTCTGTAGCTAATTTCCTCCTTCATAATAACTGTATGGGGAGAGAATGCTTTTATAACTTGATGTTTAAATTGTATTAAGGCTTAAAGTTTGCATTATTAGGGGCGTGGCCTCTTTGACTGACAGGTGGATGGTGACACAGGGGGCTGTAGCTGCTAGCTGCCTGCTAGGCTTCACCTCAGCTCATTGGAGTCCCTGAACTGGACTTCTGGACCGTGTTTGTGCTGTTGGAGCCTTTTGGAGCATTTTTAATGCAATTATCTGACCAATAATATGGCTGCTGTGCGGTTAATTGGACTAACAGGCCGTCCAAGAAGTCTGAGCTCCAGTTTTGGTGCTCAGTGAAATTCTAGGATTTGATTTGGATGTTACTGAGCAGCAGCTGGTTGTTGTGAGCTGACCTTCTTGCATTATTTTGCTTGATTAAATCTTAGAAAGCCTAATAAACTTTTCTGGACTTGCTGAGGTGCCAAATTGCATGTGAAAAGGTTCTATGGGATGTACATTTTCCATTAAATTAAAGCATGTCAGTAAATGTCTGTATGTCTGGCCTCTGATGTGATGTTTATGTTCCAGTGCGGCTCTTTGTGAAACTGAGTTTGAGAGCCCGGTTTTCATGGCGGTGAGACTCAGCAGCAGGAGAAGAAGAAGAAACGATGGAAACAGTGTTGGAGCGTCCAGTAATAACACTGTAAGAAATCAGTGACTTCATATGGAGTACTTCTACCTCTGATATCTGAAACTTTCGATGTACCTTTATGTAAACATTTTAATGAGGACTTTTACCTCTAACTGAAGAAAACTTTTTCCACCACTGCACAAAACACTTGAAATACCCTCAAAATACAAGAACATTCAGGTCTGCTGACGTTCATTTTGAGGACACCAAGCAGAAGATCTACCATGCCTCCAATGTCTCTCATCACATTTCAGCATGGTGTAAATAAAGTCATTTTCCACACTGAGAGCAAGGCCAGTTTAAGTGGTCTGAGTTAAATCCTGGACAATCAGCGGGTAAAGTGCGTTAACTCTGAGAGGATTGGAGTGAAAGTGACCTCGACCTCCTCCCAGCATGAGAAACTGAAGGAGGTCTAATCTAATTGAGTACACTGAGGAACCAGCGCTGATGAAAAACCCTTGAACGCCTGCAGATTACGGCTCTTTAACGCAGCGCGGCAAACGGGGAAACGAGCGGATAATTAATTTGGGGACGTGGTGATCAGAGTCTGAAAGTCTGTTAATCAAAGCAAACAGATGCTGCTGGTGCCGTTTTAATGGAAAGATTAAACAGAGAAAGAGAGAGGGGTGTCATTCGAAGGCTCGTCCATCCGAAGGTCTCATTGTGGTTAATGAGACGCAGGATTGATGGGATGTCTGATCTGAGGCTGGAAACAGCTCGACCTCATGTTAATCAATCTTTGAAACACACATCAGTGGACTCAGCAGGTTTATCTTTGGACTTCTGAACAGCTGCTTCCTTAAAAGTCCTGAAATTTTATAGTTTTTTTTTTTTTTATGTTATAGTTACTGCCATTAACATCTCTTTTTGTCAAACAGCTACAGGGACAACACAGAATAAGAGAACAAAAACATGATGCAAAATGACTGAAAAACAGACAACAGACTACATATCAGACTAACGTCACCCACGGGTTAGTCAAGTCCTGTTCTGAAGCTTCAAGCTGAGAGTTTTGGGCACCACCATCCTGGTGTTTCTGGGATGATAATTTCCCAGAACATAAAGAACATCATGTTTTATTCAATCAGACTTGAAACCACCGACTGAGACTATAAACTCAGGAAAGTGTTTACTGGCCTCAGAGATTAGAAGGCTCATTTTCTCATAGGGGAAACATTCAGACCACAGATTCGCCCCCTGCTGGAACTTAGAGAGAATGCAGGTTTCAGGTGCTTCTGTGTTAGCTTCACTTTTCAGACCACAAATACCCAAATATCTAATCAGGTCTTTGTATCTTGTTGCTGAAGAAGTTACTGATTCTAATGCTCTGAGATGTGGAGTTCCTCAAGGTTCAATCCCCGGGCCACAGGAACTTTCCTCAGGGACGAGGAACCTTTTGAGGAACTTAGCAGACCAATTTTCCTCTTCTTTGTGGGTCTTCAAATGGCAGTTGAAACATGGACAACAAAAGCTCTCAAAAAAGCTTTTAAAAACTTCCTGAGACTGAAAGTTTCTGGTCCCGGTATGATTCATCCACCACATGGTCCTTCAGGAGACCATATGTGTTAGTTTGGTTTTACTCTGGCAATGCTGATGTTGTCTATCTTTAGTATTTGTGACAATGTGGTTTATTGAACAGTTTCTGATACATAAACTGCAAATAAATAGCACACTATTTTACCCCAAATCCTCGTCCAGCAAACCTCTGGGCTGTGAGGGGAAACCTGCTCAGGTCAGCCTCACACACCTGGGGGAGCGACCTGCCGGATGTGCCAGAGAAATCTGCCCCATCAGTGATGCTGGAGACAGTTTTAATGTGCTGCTGCCAAGTGGAAACCTCTGAGGTTAAAACAATGGAAGCACCATAACTTGTAGTTCCTCTGACGTCCACCAGAGGCTCCAGCAGTGAGTCAGTCTCCATAGACTCCCATGTTAAAATGTGCAACTTTACAGCAGAAATAAACATGTTTACAGCCTGATACAAAAACTGTTTGGTCTCTGTAACTAATTTCCCCCTTCATAACACCTGTTTATAACTCACCTGTTTAAATTGGATTAAGGCTTAAAGTTTGCATTATTAGGGGCGTGGCTTGTTTGACTGACAGGTGGATGGCGACACAGGACAACACAGCAACAACATAAAACTCAGCAGGCAGCAGGTAAAGAATGACAGAGGTCCCAGAGCAGATCTTTGAGGAGCTCCACAGGTCAGAGCAGCAGAATCAGATCTTTGCTTTGTGTGTTTGGTTTTGTGTTTGTGCAGCTCAGCTTTGAATGTCACCTTCTCTCCCATGAGGACAGGCTGGATGCCAAAGAACGGCCTCATGGCCATCGCTGGAATGATGGGTGCTCCTTCATCTGCAGGATGAGGGGCAATGCAGACTCCACCGGTCTCTGCAGAGAGAGGACCAACAGAAACGCTGGGGTGAGATTTTCAAAGAAAACTCCTTGGTGGTGTGCAGGATTTGTTCCCTGAATGATGAAAGTGGTTCATATTTTCTACCCCCCCTCTGTGCCACCAGAGGGCCTCAGAGGTCGCCTGTGACTGCAGCTTTAATTTCCTTTAATTTCTTAATTTATTGGGGATTTTCCTCCTTTTAAAAGTCAGAAGCAGCTGGCAGAGAGTTTAAAGTCCGATTTAAAAACACACTCTGAGCGCTCAGTGTCGTGATTGTCGAGGAATTAGGTCACACACACCCTGCTGTCAGTGATCCTGAACAGTCTTCTCCTGGGGGGTGTTTCTCTGGGGTTGTAGGGGGGTCGGGGTGTAAGTGTGTGCAGGATTTGATCTTAATTCATTTTCTGCAGAGCTGCAGATGTTCTGCTGCTAATCGTTCAAATTAGGGTAAAAGCTTCAGTAAAGAGAATCAGACGGACTTAGAGTTGGATCAACAGTCAGAGGCACAAACAAAGAGACCACAAAACTTCCAGGAATTCAACCCGACCATGGACTCAATCATCTGACACCATCCGACAGTAAAGACTACAGGAAACATCCAAAAGAAACATGCATGCTGTTTTTTTCTGAACTTTAATTTTGTAAATTTTTCAACAGAACAAATCACTGCACAACAACAGACAGGACTGTCAGTCGTGCAGTGAAATGCAAAACGTTAGGCAGCTTAATCTAGAAAGTGGAAGAATCAGGTGTAGACCCAACAGTTCCCCATACCTACATCCAATCTCCAAATTACCTCTACTTTCAAAAATTCTCGAAGAAGTTTTTCGCTTGTAGAGGTAATGGAAGGGGTTATTTTCTAAATGTGACGCAGCAGGGTAAAAGTCAGCCAAAGACTCATTTAAATCTAGACTCCCTGAATTCCTGCCTCACTGCTGTTAGATTAGTGCAGCTCACTGAATACACGTTTAAATGATGCAGCAGTTCAGCACATCACCCTGGTCACCATCATCCCGAGTCCTCCACACGCACACCAGTCCACAGGCTGTTAATGAACCTCTGTTCATCGATGAAGGCTTCAGGACTGGAGGTGTGAGTGTTGGTGTGTCTCACCTGTCTGCCACCAGGTGTCCACTAAAGGGCACCGCCCTTCTCCCACCACACTGTGGAACCAGTGCCAGGCCTCGTGGTTAATGGGCTCTCCCACTGTAAACACAACCACACACACGCATTTGTAGTAGTTCCCACTGACAATGATGGATTATCAGGCCTCTGACACGAACCCTGAAATCAAATCGGAACTTTCAAAAGTCTTCGGTTTGTCTTTAGCCTGAGCGAACCTTGCTGTAACCATAAATGAACCCATAAATTAACCTCCTCGGGTTTGTTGAGTAATATCAGGAACACACACTGGTTACCTGGTTTTATCAAACTGTGCTGATGTCCTGACCTCTCACTCAGGCTGCAGAGTTATTAATATGTTTCCATTGTGTGTAATCAACAGATGTATTATTGATCTTTGTCCTGAGCACACTCCCACAGGTTTAGTTTGGCTGGAAGCCCGGCTCTTATCTGATAACCAACCGGAGAATAAAGTAAATAAAGAAACAGTGAGCTGACACACACACACTTAAACAAAGTCAACTCTTATCATTCCAATAAAATAACCGGCTAATAATCAGGTCTAAAATAAAAACACTGCATCACTGTGAGGTGATTATTATCTGTCTGATCATTACAACAAATATGGAAGTCTTTATCAAAGCAAATATAATCATTTTTTTCCTCTTTGTGCTCATATTGTGTCTAATTTTCTGTAACTATGAAGTAAACAAGACATAACAGAATTTATATTAATGAACTCAGATTATACAAATGACTTCATTCACATCTAGTGTGGACACATTTTTACCCAGAACTCTTTAAGATCTGATATTTTGGTCTAAATGAGCCTGAAAGAAACATGAGGAGCTTCATCTTTGGTGTCACTGGTGTGTTCTGATCAAACTGGTATCCACACATTTAAAGCACTCTGTTTTACATCACGTTTAACGCCGCTGCCACGTGTGGTGTCTGACCTGATCCAAGCGTCCTCAGAGACGAGCGGTCGTACTTCTTCACCCAGCTCTCGTCGTACTTCAGCAGCAGCCGCAGAGCCGTCGGAGCGCCGTAAAACTGGCTGATCCTCAGACGCTCGACCGTCTCCCAGTACCTGCCTGAAGGACACAGAGAGAGACGTGTATGAACACATGAAAATATGTATGCATGCTGGGACACGTGAGCTGAAAACATGTTGTGTATTATAAATGTATTTGAAACAGACACACCAGTCCAAAGAAAACCTGGATCTGCAATCAAAAACCTGAAGTGGTAAAAAAAAAATAAATAAATAATGTATTTTTTTCAATCCATCCATCTTCCTGGCTGCGGGGGCAGCAGTCTAAGCAGAGATGCCCTCTTCCTGGCCACTTCCTCTAGCTCTACCAGGGTGACTAAGATGTTCCCCAGCCAGCCAAGAGATAGAATCTCTCCATTTTATCCTTGGTCCCAAAACACCTCAACCAAGATGCACCCAGGAGGCATCCTGGTCAGATGCCTGAACCACCAGTTCCTCCTGGGTGATCCCGAGGTGTTCCCAGGCCAGATGACATATAAATAATCTCTCCAGTGGGTACTGGGCCTCCTCTGGGGTCTCCTCCGAGTTGGAGGTACTCTGAAAACCTCCAAGGGGAGGTGCCCAGGAGGCATCTGGTGAGGCTGCCTCCTGGCCCCCTTGAAGCACCTCAGCTGGCTCCTTTCAATACGAAGGAGTAGTGGCTCTACTCCAAAATCCCTCCCAAATGACCAAGTTCCCCACCCTATCTTTTTCCATTTAATTCAATGTTATTTATATAGCACCAGTTCATGGTCACCACAAGGTGCTTTATAAAGATGGTGGGGAGGAAGAACTCCCCTTTAACAGGAAAAGACATCCAACAGAACCAGGATCAGAGGGACCAGACGTTAACATCTGCTTTTAAAAACTTTAATATTCCCCTTCAAACATTTTTTCTGTTTATTTTGTTTTGCATCACTTGTTAGCGAACTGGGACGGTCATCAAGATGTGTTATTTTTATTGAGATTCAAGTCAGAGGAAGAGTTAAATAGACTTCAAATCACAGTTTAATTTTAGAGTGAAGTGAAGTCCTTCAAAGGCACAATAAGAGGTCCTCATGAGCAATCAGAAAATTATTTAAGAGTTTTAAGGACAGAGTTCATTCTAAAACATACAAGAACACGGTTTAAACAAAGTGCCCTGTCTTGCAACACCCTTGGCTAGTAATTTAGAAAGCAGCTCAGTCTGTTTATCACGGCTTTATCAAAAAGTGATGCTGCAGCCGAGTGTGAAGCGGCCTCGATGTGAGTCAGCACCTCCAGGTCTTTGAGTTTGAGACCATAGCCCTCTGCTGGAAAACAGAGGATTGGTCCTTCTGGGTTGGGGGTGAGTTATTGTCTCAAGTGAGAGAGTCTGGGGTCTTTTCAGGAGTGATGGGAAGGACTGACAGGCGGATTGGGCATTATGGTGAAGAGAGAGCTGAGCACGAAGGCGAAGCTGTCGATCTATGTTCACCTATGGTCACGAGCTGTCAGTAGTGACCGAGATCGCGGATACGAGCGGCAGAAATGAGCTTCCTCTGAAGGGTGTCTGGGCTCTGCCTTAGAGACAGGGTGAGGAGCTCGGTCATTCAGGAGGAAGCTCGGAGTAAAGTTGCTCCACTTTCACGCTGAAAGGATCCAGCTGAGGTGGTTCATCATCTGACCACGATGCCTCCTGGACAATTCACTTTGGAGGTTTTTCAGGCAAACTGGGAGGAGACCTTGGGGCAGACACAGAAATCTCTGGAGAGATTACATATCTCATCCAGCCTGGGAGCAGCTCAGGATCCACAGCTCATTCAGCCTCTCAGTTTTATTTTTCACAGACACTTCCTGGACGCTCACTGTTTATTTCTGCACCAAGCAACCAAAAACCAGGAAGGTCAAGACCGAATCCCGGCTATAAAAGATCACATTCACCTTGTAGAGACTCTGTGAGGTCACAGCTGTGTGGGCCAATCAGAGCTCAGAGGAAGTACAATAATAAAACAATAGAGTTGAGATAAAGTGCCTCCGCTCTACAGCTGCAGGTAATAAACCACCTTTAATGAGTAACTAAAGCCTGGACAGACACCAGAACACCTGACTCCACCCCCTGTACAGGCAGCTCTGACGGCTTCATACCTCCATTTACCTTCACTGAAATCATTTGTGAGGAGAAGGCGGAGCTTCACAACAAAAAGGTAGATCCACCAACACCAGGACACTGTTATAGGTGAGTCAGGTGTTACACTTACCTGGGTTTGGGTAAACAGGTGTGCTCTCAAACAAGACAGTGGTGGCACCGTTGCACAGCGGGCCGTACACCACGTAGCTGTGTCCCGTTATCCAGCCGACATCCGCCACGCAGCCGAACACGTCTCCATCCCGGTAATCAAACACGTACTGAAACCACGGCAACAACACGGGGGTTACAGCTGCTGATGTACTCTGTACTCATAAAAGTAATCTATTACTGAAGTAAAGACCCTGAAAATGGAAACACCCTCGAGGTATGTTGTTTGATGTTTACAATGACGGAAAATTGAAACTACTAAAAATAAAAATAAAGAAATAATGAAAATAAGTAAGAAAAATAAGAAAAATTAAATGGGAGATAGATTAAAGATAAAATTTAATCAGAAATATTGATTTATGTCACATTTTGTAAATTGATTAATGTCTTATTTTTATATTTGGTGTATTTAATGACATATTTATGTATTTATTTATTTACTTAAAGTTTTGGCAGCTTTTGTCCTCCATACATACATTTAATGGTATGTTCATTTTTCATTTTACTTAATTTAGCTATTTATATATTTACTATTTTGACCATTTTGGCCTTTGATACATTGGATGCCAGTTTTTCTATTGATTCACTGATTTATTTGTTTATTTTTCTTACTTAATTTTTTTATTCATTTATTTTAGATTTTGGCAGTTCTGGTCCTTCCTCTGCAGAATTAGCCTGACACATTAAAGCGGAATGACCCTTTAAAGCGGGAAACCTGATTTCCTTTCATGATTTCAGATCTGAGGCTGTTTCCACAGGACGTGTGCAGAGGCTGCTGGCAGCGCTCTCTCTCTCTCTCTCTCTCTGTGGCGCTGTCTCTCGCCGTGGCGTGGAACCAGCACTCGTCTCGTCTTTTTCACATAAATCAGCTTTTGTTCTGTTTCACATCCAAACAAGCAGCGAGCCAAAAAACTCTGAGCTGCTAAGCAGCTTTAGAAATTAGCACTGATAAATATTTGGCAGAGATGGAGGAGGAAGAGGAGGGGGCAGATTCAGCTGCAGCGTCCTCTCTTCATCATCGTCCTCCTCTTCCTCCTCACTCTGAGGACAGTGGCGGTGGTGTTGTTGTGTGGTCTGTTGTGTAACTGCTCTCCTTTGTCTTCACGCCCTCATTCAAATGCTGACACAAACAGCCCATTCAAAAACACAAAACGTTATTAAACGTCCTGCCAAGATTTCAGAGTAAAATGCAGAGTCGTGTAAGGTGATGGAAGGAGGAATGAAAGAGCCCGCCCTCGAGGCTCGAAAACACAGATTTTTAACCCTGACACTCTCCTCAATCATGTCACCTTAAAGTTGAGGTTAGATAGCATAGCAGGATGTTGGCCTAAAGGTTTATTCCCTGGAGATATAAGACGTTATACAGTCACCAAAGGTGTGACTTTGGTCTGATGGCGTGAAAGGAAAAGTCATGAGGTCACCAAAACTGACAGGTCATCAACAGCAGGACCACAAATATGATCACTTAGATGGTTCTCAGCAAAACCCTCAGAGCCTTCAGAAAGAACATTCTGGGACGAGTGAGGAGGAAGAGGAGGAGTACCTGGTGTGTGAGAGAGGTGTACAGCAGGTATCCCGCCTGCGTGTGGACCACGCCTTTCGGTTTTCCCGTGCTGCCCGAAGTGTAGAGCAGAAAGAGGAGGTCCTCGCTGTCCAGAGGCTCCGCAGGACAAACGGCAGGCTGAGAGGACATCGCCTGCAACACAGCACGGACCTCAAACACTCCTCACTCATTCAGTATTTATAATGTATTGATTAAGTATTGATCAGGTGTCTCACCTCCTCCAGTGGGATGTCCAGCTCTCTCATCACTGCTGGTGTTTCTGTCCTCTGACAGACGAAGACGTGTTGGACGGTGGGACAGCTCTTCACAGCAGTGTCCACCGTGGCTTTGAGCTCGATGACTCGGCCTCCTCGCACACCTTGGTTACAGGTGATCACGGCTTTACAGAGAGCTGGAGCAAAGCGCACAGGAGAGTTTGTCACGATTTAATAACGATGCTGAAGCAGAGAAAAAATTCAGAGGTAACGTGAAGGCTTTTCAGTATTTATGAGGAAAAATGAGGTTTGGAGTTCCTCAGGGATCAACTCCAGGTCCTCTTTCATTTCACCCTACCGCTTCTTTATTGAACCTATTCACCCCTGCAGTCACATACAGATTAAAGTGAAATTAAATTTTTCTATTCCAGATGTTACTTATCAATATCCCCAAATCTGCATTTGACCAGCTGGGTGGACATTCAGAAATATTTATATGGAAAACAACCAAGAATTAGAATAAAAATAAGTCTGTTTTTTTCTTCTATGACTAACTTTAATCATCAGTATGATGGGATATATCAGAGTCTGAATAAAGTGCAGCAGTTTAATGTCTGTGATGTAGAGGAACAGAAACCAGCGCTGGTACCCTGGATGTTTGATCTGTTTCTGATCATTCACTGCAGAAAACTTTTCATATCTCCATGTGGGATAAGTGGCTGCTCAGAACAAGTGAGGGCATATGAAAGCTCTCCTTTTTACCTACATTAGATATTAGATAGATTAGGATCATCTTCATGGCATGATTCCTTCTGGGCCAAAGTCAGTTTCTAACAGAGCTTAAATGTGTTTTTCAGCCCTGAAAGTTTCATGTGGAGATCTGCTGGAGTTATGAAGTTATGAGGGCTCAAAAATGTTGTAAAAATAATTAAAGAGCACCAAATCTGGAGCCACCCCCCGTGTCCTTTGAGGGCCTGTGACTCTGAAAATATTCACAGTATGAAGGTCAAACTTTGCTTTGAAGTTATTGTAGAAGAAATGAGGTGACTGTGAGGAGGTTAGAGGAGCTAACTGGTTTTTCATGGAGTCACCCTTTAGAGAAGCAGAATGAAGTTCACATCAGTAGAAAAACGCTTTCATGGCTTTCTGCTTATGAGTTGCAGCAGTTTGGTTTGGGTTTGCTACAGCAGATGCTGGATTTGTTGGCCTGTTGTTACTGACGATGCTGCTTGATACATCCAGTTTTAAGTGTTATGATGTTATGATATTCAGATGCTGAGCTGGCTGCTGGCCTGTTGGCTAATCAGAGTTTTATGGTGTTGTGGTTTCACATTTGTGCATCTTTCTTGTATATTATGCCAGTGGGCACTGACTATTTATTACTGAAAGTAAAAGTGTTGTCAAAGATCAGGTAACCCATTAGGTGACGTCACCTAATGGGTTACCTGGAGAGTACAGACTGGGCTTTCTTCTTCTCTTGATTTTACAACTTTCCATTAATCATTAACAAAGACATTCCTCTGAGGGGTCATTAAAGTTATTCTCATTTTATGAGATGGTGTGTGTGTGTGTGTGTGAGTGTGTGTGTGTGTGTGTGTGTGTGTGTGTGTGTGTGTGTGTGTGTGTGTGTGTGTGTGTGTGTGTGTGTGTGTGTGTGTGTGTGTGTGTGTGTGTGTGTGTGTGTGTGTGTGTGTGTGTGTGTGTGTGTGTGTCTGTGTGTCTGTGTGTGTGTGTGAGTGTGAGTGTGTGTGTGTGTGTCTGTCTGTCTGCGTGTCTGTGTGTGTCTGTGTGTGTGTGTGTGTGTGTGTGTGTGTGTGTGTGTGTGTGTGTGTCTGTGTGTGTGTGTGTGTGTGTGTGTGTGTGTCTGTGTATGTGTGTCTGTGTGTCTGTGTGCATGTGTGT
>VUQI01063652.1:22866-35578 GCA_015106735.1 Paratilapia polleni | reverse complement strand
AGGAATTTTGGCACACTCTTCTTTACAACATTGCTTCAGTTCATTGAGGTTTGCGGGCATTTGTTTATGCACAGCTCTCTTAAGGTCCTGCCACAGCATTTCATTTGGGTTGAGGTCTGAACTTTGACTGGGCCATTGCATAGATTTGCTGCTGTGCTTGGGATCATTGTCCTCTTGCATGACCCAGTTTCAGCCAAGCTTTAGCTGTCAGACAGATGGCCTCACATCTGACTCTAGAATACTTACAGAGGAGTTCATGGTCGACTCAATGACTGCAAGATGCCCAGGTCCTGTGGCTGCAAAACAAGCCCAATTCATCGTGTTTGACAATTGGTATGAGGTATTTGTGCTGATATGTTGTGTTTAGTTTTCACCAAACATGCTGCTGTGCATCATGGACAAACGTCTCCACTTCGGTTTTGTCTGTCCAAAGCACATTGTTCCAGAAGTCTTGTGGTTTGTTCAGATACAACTTTACAAATCTAAGCCGTGCTGCCATGTTCTTTTTAGAGAGAAGAGGCTTTCTCCTGGTAACCCTTCCAAACAAGCCATACTTGTTCAGTCTTTTTCTAATTGTACTGTCATGAACTTTAACATTTAACATGCTAACTGAGGCCTGTAGAGTCTGAGATGTAGCTTTTGGGTTTTTTTGCAGTTTCTCTGAGCATTGCACAGTCTGACCTTGGGGTGAATTTGCTGGGATGTCCACTACCGGGAAGATTGTGGCATTGTTTTAACACACACCTGAATGCTCCAGACCAGTACACTGCCAAAACTTTGGCTGATTATAAATATACAGTGCTTAACAAATTTATTAGACCACCTGTCACAACAATGAAAAAGACCATCCAGCATCACAAAGTGCTTTAATGCAGACTCTTTCCTTTTCAGTGAGTTCTCTCTTTTTTTGTTGTTGTTTCTTTTTTCCCTTTTCAGGAATATAGTGTCAGGTGTCCTGCTCCTGTAGATGAAACAGAAAGCTAGCTGACATGTAACACCAGTTACAGGATGAGTCATCTGTCACCTTGTATTATTATATTAGCCCTCTTTTCAGCGAGTTCTCTGTGTTTTACCATTTTGAACAGGAGTGAGGAATTTCAAACTGAGTTCATGTTTTTATACCCAAATTTGAGCTGGCACACTAGATTTCTCTAACAAGTCAGAAATTAATCAAGCATAACATTCAACCACTAAAACTAATTTTTTTGTTCAGGAATGCAAGTAAATAATTGTAATTTGGCATCTTAACCAAAAAACAATAATGTGCTTTACTGTTTTTTCTGCTTTTTTGTAAAACAGTACATTTGAACATTCATGGATAACAACAATAATTATATTTTAGCATTAAAAATATCATTTTAATTAAAGAACTCACACATACTGGTGAAATAACCATTACAGAAACATAAAAAATATTATGGTAGTTACTAATATGGTTAATTTAGCGCAGCTGTGGCATAAACCATACATTGGGTGGTGGTCTAATGAACTTGTGAAGTGCTGTATACTACTGGCCTGCTTACAAAAATTTAATTTTGTGACAAAATAAGTGCTATAATGATTAATTGTCCATTTTAAAAATAACAAAATATTTTTAAAATATTTTGATTGCTCAAAATATTTTCTGAGCAATCGCCAATTTTTTGGCGATTGCTCAGAAAATATTTTGTTCTTTGTATTCCTCGTTTCCTCCTCATCCTGTTGACCCCATAATGCTGATATTTGAAGTAGCAGTACTAACAGTAATGCCTGTGGTGCCTCTTAAAGTTTATCAGTAACCTCATTCTGTGTCGCTTGCTATCAGTGACCTTGCCTACCACAGGCTTATGTAACTTCAATGGTTTCTGATTTCACCAACACTAGCTCAGACACAGGGATCTATAAGCAGGGTACAGCATGAGTGAGCTCACTCTGCAGCATGTGTCTGTTCTCATACCGAGCTGCTATTAAGCACAGCAGCAGCTATGTGGTAGGTTGCGTGGTATACGCTTGATTTAATGCAGCAAATACTAGAATTCAGTGGGAAAAAAATTAAAGACAAAAAGCTGCACAAAAGGTGTGTGTGTATGTAAATAAACGTTTGTGTGAGTTTGTGCCAGATGCCAGGAGAGATCCTTGACTTAGGAGCTTTTTCCATTTTGGGAGCCTCCATCCTCCCATCTGTTCTTTGCTTCTCTTACGTCAATACCTCCCAACTGTCACTGAGTGAAAAGGTTTTCCCGCTCGATGCCCCCCGGGAGCTGCTGCCGGCCCTGTATTTTCACAGGCTAATGGGTTCTTGTACAGGCTAGAGAGAATAACTTCAGTGGAAATTGTGAGTAAACTTCCTGACTAACCCGCCAGCTTCCTCGTTCTCCTTTGTTAAGGGCCTGGCATTTTCCAAGCAGGTGTTTGTCCAGTGAAGCAGTAGAACTAATTTGTGAGTTTGCCCACTAAGTGAAATGGGAAAGTGAACATAAGCTTGTGACGTTAACAGGATATGCGCTCACTTCCCTCAAACTAAGTGCTTGTTCCTGTCATTTGACATGATGTCATGCAGTAAGTTTCTGTAACAGAGGTTTGAAACAACTGAGCAGCTTGGAAGTGGGAGCCGTGTTTTGTAAATATGGTCACACAGTCAGACACAGGATTTTAAAACTGTCAGACAATCAGCCCAAAAGGATCTGAGTACGTGACACAGAACATACAGCGGTGGACAAACAGGAAAGAAAAAACATGGAGGAAATAGAAAAAGACAAGCAAATGCCTCAAATCTCTCAGCTCAGACTGCTAATTACCTTGACAAATACAAAAGTGCCTCATGACTGCTG
Organism: Paratilapia polleni; assembly: GCA_015106735.1. NCBI lineage: Eukaryota > Metazoa > Chordata > Actinopteri > Cichliformes > Cichlidae > Paratilapia > Paratilapia polleni. The sequence goes on along the minus strand of VUQI01063652.1, from coordinate 32,768 downwards.
GGCTTCTTGTCTCAAACAATCAGCTCCACTAATGCCAACCCTTGCCCCCATGCTCAACCCACTTCCCTGCCCTCTTTGCGGCTGTACAAACACACATGACCCATTTAAAGAGGTTCACACACTCTCTGTGTCATACACACACACACACACACACACACACAAGATCTCTGCAGTCTTGTATAACCAACAGTTCTGAGAAATGAAAGGCAGACTTGTAAACATCTTACAGACTGTTGGCTGTATTGTGGAGCCGGCGTAGCTGACGTCAGTGCAGGCTGATGACTTCATGTGTCTGCTGCAGCCTGGGGAGGTGATAGACAGACAGAAAGACAGAAAGGTGACACAGACAAACACACAAGCAGCCGGTCAATGAGAGGAGAGGGTGTGAGGCAGCTACTCTGCTCTATACCCTGCAGAAAATCGTTGTAGGTTGTGTGCGTGCCTGTTTAAGTTGGAGCAGGCTGGGCTTATTTTTGCGTGAATAATGTTGTTACAATAAGTACCAACAAAGAGCTGTGATGCAACATTACATTTACATTACATTACAATTCACTAGCATGCAAAAAGTTATGTGAAACATAAAGATGACTGCATGCACTTTGATGCTTTGATGTGTGTGTGTTGCTCACTGGGAGCTCTGTTCAAGAAATTGTTCCATCAGCAGAACTCAATTTTATATATATATATATATATATATAAGAAAAATAAATATGAGGTGGAATTTGAGGGAAATGTTTTTAAAACATTACATAAGAAACACATTAAGCTTAAATTTGTTGGAATGCGCAGATTGTGGCAAGCAGGCAGTCTACAGCCAAACGTGCAGGCTGTAGACTGACAGGTAGACCTGCCCTGAAGCATACTTAGTACACTACGTAGCCTACGCTATTTATCTGAGTAGCACTGAATGTTGACAGGGTAGACTTAAATCGAAAAGACAACACTTACCTGAAATAACAATTGCAAAATGTATCCACAACTGTCGCACTATAGCTACCACAATTTGTGTATATTTAGAAGTTACTGAAACTCTGGCCACACATAATATGACATTTTTTGATAGTGAACACAAAAATGTAACAGGCTAACAAACAATGGCACAACACATGTTAGTGCAAGAAGAAAAAAAACTAGGCTGTTAGCTAGCTTGCTAGCATTGTCATTGTTGATTGTCACTGATGTTCTCCTACTGGTTGGTGGTCGCTGCCTTTCGAAGTGATCTTATAGTGCATTTCATGTGGCCTTACTTTTACATACTTATGATGTTAAAATAGGGAGTCTAAGTAAGAAAGTATGCAAACAAAACATAACCATCCACAGCAGCTCTGTGAGGCTGCACATCACAGTCATTCAAAGTTACATGCTTATGTTCACAATGGCTAGCATGCTAATATCAAAAGTGTGTTGTATTTCCCATGTTCACCACCTTAGTTCAGCTTCTTTTTTTTTCCTTTTTTCTTTTTTTTTTTGTTAATTAGTACTAACTGGAAAAAAAACAGCGGGGCCTGATGGAAATGACATTTTATTTATCCTTTGAGAGATTAATTAAAATTGTGATCAGATGAAGGAACTCCAAGAAAAACTTAAGGACTGCCAAAGTCATTCTAATTTAACCTGAGTGGACCATGACAGTTTGAACTAAATTTCAAGGCAATTGATCCAGCAGTTGTTGAGATGTGTCACAAATACACCTGTTTGGTAGGGCAAAAGTCAGGGGATGACCAAAGTCATTAACATACATTGTACAAAAAAATAGCTGTTGAGTGGGTTTTGATTTTTTGTTGTTGTTTGCAGAATAGACTGTCCAACGTTTCCCAGAAATATGACGAGTTCCATCCATCCAATTTCTTCCACTCATCCAATTCAGGGTCATGGCTGGGTTGGAGTCTATTCCAGCTGTCAGGGCAATAGGTAGGGTACACCGGGGACAGGTTTCCAGAGAGACGGACAACAATTCACGCTCATGTTTACAGCTAATTTAGAATCACCAGTTAACCTAACAAGCATGTCTTTGAATTGTGAGAGGAAGTACCCAGAGACAACCCGCACGCAAACTCCACACAGAAACGCCCCAGCCTTTGGATTTGAACCAGGACCTTCTTGCTGTGAGGCAACAGTGCTAACCACAGCCACCACACCACTATCCTGCACTATGAAGAGTCCATTCATAAGTCTTATTAAAGTCTTATTAAAGTCAGATCAGATGGCTTCAGTAGCTAGAGTCAGGCCTCTTTTTGTAGGCGTTCAGAGCTGGCGGCAGCAGGTGACAAGCATTGGTGATATGCATGATGCACACATGCATTACACTGCTTCTGGTGTTACAAGCCAGGTGTAACAGGAGCCGGAGTCTCACCGAAGCACTCACTGTCTGACTTCAAGTCCTCCAGGGTTTCCACAGGAGCACAACATCTGACACTCATGTGTCATGATATGACCATGAGGTGCAGCAAGGCCCTGTGGCTCTCTCCGTGATCACTGTTTATCTGTTTCTTCATTACTTCTCTTATGCAAAGTGCCTGCAGAGAAAAATGAAACTACTGGAGTAGGAAATTACACAAGAACGGACAAAGTGAACAGTACAGAAATTTAAAAGAATGCAGAGAATCACATGATATAGATACACAACACATCATCTGGTTGGTCTATTGTGCCTAGTCTGGGTCCATGGACTTGTGGGAGGATATGTGAGGGTACAGCTATGAGGCTGGGAATTGCCTTTATTTCACATCAACTTTACACTGACTTTGTATTGACTTACATAGTTTCATGACTGTAGCAAGACAGCTATGTACAAAGGTCATGCCCCATCTTTAATCCACACAAACACTTCAGTGGGCATAACAACAAAGTGAATGGAGAAGGTGGTTCATAGTTTGGCAGCAACATCTCTGTTGGTTTTCTACTGTTTTTTTTAACAGTTAGCGTACTTAGCCATTTTAGCAGTGTGCTCTTGACTACTTTGGTCACTTCTTTTGAGTAAAATGTCTTGATAAACTTTAGATGTATTGCCATGAAGAAAAGCCATTACTGCTCGATCCAGGATGAAATGTACTAACTTTTGGTGACTTGGAACTGTGTATTCTTCCCAGCACATCAAATATTGCCCTTTATTAAAATTGTTCTCACGCAGTGTTTATTTTCACTTTCACTACCTGTTTGGTTAGGTTTAGGAAAAGATCACCGTTTGACCTATCAACCCTATAAGTTGGAAAAATATAGTTCTTGAGGATAGCCTGTGCTTCTAAATGTAATGCCAACAGGTCCTGAACAAACATCCATGTGTAATGAATTGGAAGTGACACTTGACACAATAGTAAAGTGATAAATACAGTCATGGCAAAAAAAAAAAAAGTACACCCTCTTTCAATTCTAAGGCTTTATGTATCAAAACATAATAAAATAATTTGGTCCTTAGCAGGTCTTAAAATTAGGTAAATATAACCTCAGGTGAACAACAACACATTGCATATTACATCATATCATTATTTATTTATTTAACACAAACTGATCCAAAATGCAGAAGTGGTGTGTGAAACTAAGCACACCCTTACTGCTTCCACAGGAATTAAGAGGATAAGTAGCAGCCAGGTGCTGCTAATCAAATGCACTTGATTAAATGATCATCAGCAAGTGTGAGCACCTCTGTAAAAGCAGATGTTTTGGCAGTGTGCTGGTCTGAAGCATTCGGGTGTTTGTTGACACAATGGCAAGGAGGAAAGACATCAACAATGATCTTAGAGAAGCAAATGCTGCCCATCAATCTGGGAAGGGTTATGAGGCCATTTCTAAACAATCTGAAGTCCATCATTCTACAGTGAGAAAGATTATTCACAAGTGGAAAACATTCAAGACAGCTGCCAATCTTCCCAGAAGTGGACGTCCCAGCAAATTCACCCCAAGGTCAGACCGTGCAATGCTCAGAGAAACTGCAGAAAAAGAGTATCTCAGACTCTACAGGCCTCAGTTAGCATGTTAAATGTTAAAGTTCATGACAGTACAGTTAGAAAAAGACTGAACAAGTATGGCTTGTTTGGAAGGGTTTCCAGGAGAAAGCCTCTTCTCTCTACAAAGACCATGGCAGCATGACTTAGGTTTGCAAAGTTGCTTCTGACCAAACCACAAGACCTCTGGATCAATGTCCTTTGGACAGATGAAACCAAAGTGGAGATGATTGGTCATAATGTACACCACGTTTGGAGAAAACCAAACACAGTATATCAACACAAACACCTCATACCAACTGTCAGTACGGTGGTGGAGGGGTGATGATTTGGGCTTGATTTGCAGCCACAGGACCTGGGAACTTTGCAGTCATTGAGTCGACTGTGAACTCCTCTGTATACCAAAGTATTCTAGAGTCAAATGTGAGGCCGTCTGTCTGACAGCTAAAGCTTGGCAGAAACTGGATCATGCAACAGGACAATGATCCCAAGCACAGCAGCAAATACAACAGAATGGCTGATAAAGAAAACAATCATGGTGATGTAATGACTCAGTCAAAGTCCAGGCCTCAACCTCCACAAAAATGTGAGTCTGGTAAAGTCATACAGAAAGCAATTACTTCAAGTTATTGCTGCTAAAGGTGGTTCTGCAAGCTTTTGAATCATGAGGTGTACTTAGTTATTTACACAGTGTCTCCATTTTGACTTAACGTTTGTTAAATAAATAATGATGTATTGTACTATGTCATGATTTGTTGTTTTTCATCTCTGGTTGAATTTACTTAATTTTAAGATCTGGTAAGGACCAGATTATTATTTTTTTTCTTTAAAACCTAAGAACTGACAGAGGGTGTACTTTCTCTACCCATGACTAACCTCAGCTGTAGTTTGTCTCTGGCTCTAGTTAGCAAATGTTAGCATGCAAACAACAAGCTAATCTACAATAGATAACATGGTAAACATTGTACCTACTAAGCATGTCAGCAGAGTTTAGAATTTTTCTGCAGACAAACAATAGAGGCAGAGATACACACTTGGGTCAGTTCACTGTTTGCTGTGTGGGATTTGGTAATTTAAAAAAACACATAAAACATAAAAGAACTTGCGTGAACGTGAGTTTACATGTGTGTTTGTAACTGGGAGAGAGACTAATTCAGCACACAGCTGCTCGCTGGACTCGGTGTGAGCGAGTATTGGAATGTAATGCCTGCAATGGAATGCTCACACAGACGCCAAAGCCTGCTGCACAACATTAACGGAGCCCGACGTGCGTCATAGCTCTCACAGCTGACAGTCTCTCTGAGTGTGTGTGTGTGACTAAGTCTGTATCTCTGTGTTATGCTCTTCCCTTTAATCTCTCTCTACTGTAGTGCCACACCAGACTTGTACTGATGTATGAGCCTCCAAATCAAAGTACTGGATGGCGTCGCCATAGTGACAAGAACAATGGCAGCGCTGCACATTAACGTAATGCGCGGGGTGAGTGCTACGTGGAAGATTAGAGCTCTGAATGGAGTGTGAGATAAAGAAGACAATTAGTTATGTGGTGTTTTGGTTCCTCAGGCCTCATTGAAGACATAATAGCTTCTGGTCCTTTTTAGACTTTGTGGGGTGATTATGATGATGATGATTTACAAAGCTAAATGACAGGAATTGAAGTCATTACAGTAGACATTTTGAGAAGTAGTTCACAAGCTGATATTTAAAGAGTAATTCCCCTGTTAATGTGGCTATTGTGTCTCTATGTGTCATGCCAGGAGGGTTGGCAAAAAGCATGTTTCATATTAACCATATTAAATATTATTTTTGAGTCTGACTGAAAATGAACATGGACAATAAGCTCCTGGAAAAGCCATTTTACCAACTGCACCTGAACCTCCATCCAGAAATCCATATCATCTGAACTAATCACTCTGCACAGTAATGTGTGCCAGATAGTTTGCTTACATTCAGCTATGGGTAATTTAAGTGTTCTTTGTACTGGAGAGCGTACTAAGAGGCCACTGGTATTTTTTTTAAAGCTAAAAATGTACTGAAAGCTGAATATAGGGGGATTAAAAGAAAAATATTTGAGAACTTCCATTTTCAGAGGAATGAAATAGGGCGCACGGGCAGGCATAGCCCATTGCATTATGCTATTTTTTTGCTATTTGCCCATAGCTAGTGGCAGCAGTATGGCAGCAGGTGGCTTGTGGGTGAAATACCATGTAGATAAGTAAGACAAGACAATGATCATTATGACATTATCTGTAAGAACCAATCAAAACAGTGACCTGCTGCAGTATCTGGAGTAAAGGCCATTGGTATAATTGATAAATATTTATACTTTCTCACCATGATGAAGGCTAGGTTATTAATTTCATATTAGGCTTTTAAATTAGCTAACATTTCACACAGTGGCAATACCTCGTATAAGTGACAAAATCAGTAACTTCACTACTACAAAGCCTTTCAAAACCAAATTTAAAAATTAATTTGAAGACAGTTTATGGGCCATCACAGAATGCAGTTTAGGAAAGTGAAATCTGCAGAAAATATAACAGAAATATAATAAAATGAAAAACTTGAACTTTGACTGGTAGCTAGTGGAAAAAAAAGTTCTTACAGCAGTGTGTTTCTGCCAAGATCATCATATTGTGAATGTTTTTCATCTGTTTTCAGTCAGTTTTTCTATAGCTGTTAGCCAATAATAGTATAGTGGTAATAGTATGGGTGGTTTTAAAGGTCAGGCCTTTACGTCCTTCCAAAATATGACCCTAAAGCTTTGCAGAAAAAAAAATATTACATAAAAGGTAAAGGGGGGAAATATTACATTGATGTACAGAAAGTTGGCCTTAAATATCTGGGTCCGCACAATCAGTGACCTGAGTAGGCAATTAGCCCATTTACAGAAAATGGTCCAAAAAAGAGAAAATATCCAGTGAGCAGCAGTTCTCTGGGTGAAAATGCCTTGTAGATGCCAGAGGTCAGAGGAGAATGGACAGACTACTTCCATCTAATTAGGAAGGCAACAGTAACTCAAATAACCACTCATTACAACTAAGGTTTGCAGAAAAGCATCTCTGAATGCACAACACATCAAACCTTGAAGCAGATGGGCTACAGCAGCAGAAGACCACACTGGGTGCCACTTCTGTCAGCTGAGAACAGGAAACTGAGGCTAAAATTCACATGGCCTCACATAATTGGACGACAGAAGATTGGAAAAATGTCACCTCGTCTGATGAGTCTCGATGTTTGCTGCGGCATTAGGTAGGGTCAGAATTAAACAACGTGAAAAATATCCCCCATAACATAAAATGGTGTGGGGGATATTTTCTTGGCACACTTTGGGCTCCTTAGTACCAAATGAGCATTGTTTAAACACCACAGCCTACCTGAGTTTTGCTGCTGTCCATGTCCATCCCTTTATGGCCACAGTGTACCATCTTCTGAGGGCTGCTTCCAGCAGGATAACACACCATGTCACAAAGCTCAAATCATCTCAAACTGTTTTCTTGAACATGACAATGAGTTCACTGTACTCAAATGGCCTCCACATTCACCAGATCTCAATCCACTAGAGCACCTTTGGGATGTGGTGGAACGGGAGATTCATATCATGGATGTGCAGCCAACAAATCTGCAGCAACTGTGTGATGCTATCATGTCAATATGGACCAAAATCTCTGAGGAATGTTTCCAGCACCTTGTTGAATCTGTGCCACAAAGAATTAAGGCAGTTCTGAAGGCAAAAGGGGGTCTAATGTCAAGTGTATATTGTAAGATGTGCTAAACTAAGGTTGTAAAAAGTTCATTACCATTTTTTAGACAGAAAATACAACTGTTAAGTTTGCTAATGTATCTTATTAGCCATCTTTACACATAAAAACAGCTTGAAAACAACTATAGAGAAGTTTAAAAGAAGAAGATTAAATAACTAGGAAAATCTTATGAATTGATACTGTTTTACTTGTTCAGCTGATATCCATCACTAACCAACATAGGCTAAATCATTCACTGATGTATGTAAACAAAGTTATATATTACTCAGTGCTCTCCTCTTGGTAAATACAAACTTTACTTTCTTTTATGCTGAAATAACAACAGGAAATAAGGTCTCCAGTGCCCCCCTCTCTATCTCTTTTCTCTCTGGTTTGCTGAGTTGCAGTTACCTAGCACTTTTAAGGCAATGAGTTTGCATATTCTTTTAATGTTAAACCAACATATCAAACAGTGCATATTTGGAGCAGAATACCATTTGGAGCTCAGATGGATGACAAATTAAATTGCGTGCATGCTTGGGTTTGGAATATATTTTCTATTCATGGCTAGATATTTGTTTGTTCCAATGATTCAGACATACCACAAGTGCCACTGTAACCATACACACAAATATGACACCCCATCACAATGTGATGCCATCCTCTGCCTCCCAAGGGAGACCCTAAGAAAGAACACTGCATCTGGTGTAACTACATCCTTGGCTTTCTCTGATAGTATTATAATACCACTATTGTTAGTGCTTTCCAATTGGTAAATAAAACCAAATCCTCAGTGGATTTCACTGGAATGTAACTCGGAGGTTGTTGGTTAAAAAGCAACTGTACAAGCAAGCGTGCGCTCCTCGAAATGGAGGTCATCTAAACATCTTAGGCCAAAAGGCAGGCATTTCACAGATGGTTGAAGGGACACAGTACAGTTGACATTTGTTTGCATTTGCGTGTGATGCTTCTGTCTCTCATACCACATCTATGCTGAGCAGTTATGTATGTGTTATCAGCCAGAATGCAAACAAACACATCAAGCCTGCATGCATATGACCACGAGGACACACACACCACTGTCACGGTTTCATGAGAACTGAGTGAACTCTGATCAGATGGGGAGCAGAGAGGAAGCACAGAGTGGTTCTGTTGATGTTTATCCCAGGCTTGAAATCATGGCTACGGCCCACTGCTAAAGATTTGACCATTTAATTTAGTAAAATAGTGCATGTGAAAGCAATTCAGAGAGTAGGAAATAAAGCCACCTTCTCCTTCCATATGTAATTCTTACTGCAGACAGATCGTACATCACCCCAAGTCTATATATTTTCTACACACAGCAGTCAGGCAGCACATGCAGTTTCCCTCTGAGTTAGCACTTTGTTCAGTCTTAATACTCCTCTCTCTGAGGCACTGCTGGCTGCCCGAAGCATTTTGTGTTGCCTTCTTGTCTAAGAGCCATTATCCACTTTTAAAGGCTGTCCATCCACACAGATCAGCCATCTCATCCGTCAACCTGTCCCATGACTGTTGTGGAGGAGTCTGCTGTAGATTACATAGACTGGTGGTGGAGAGACAGAAACGAGACTCCATAAATCACCTCCTTCACGCCACCCTTCAGGTTATTCTCATTGATATTTGATGCAGCTGCTGAGATTCTACTTGCATGACACTCCTTTTGCCAAGCTTGGATGCTGAGATCAGTTTCAGGATGATCAACCAACTTTATGAAACTTAACATAGAGGTAGGTGTTAAAAAACCCATAATGGCCTCAAGGCTTTGAGAGTGTCAGGTGTTGATCATGTTAAATGCATGCCTAACTCTGTGATGGAGAGCAACAATCTAGACAAAAGGCTTCACAAAAGACCCAATCTTTACAGAGGTACGATTCCATAAAATCCAACATAGCATTTACAACAAACTAGTCGACATGACAAGCTGACATGTCTTGGCCTTGAGACCTCCCTCGGTATTACCAGACACTGAATTTATTTGTTTAAGCCAAACACATCGACAGAAAGTAAAACATGTTGAAGAACCCATTAGTGGTCAAAGTGCTTCCTCAAAAAAGGAGTCCTGAGTTCAAGTAGTAGAGGTGGGCATCACCAGAGACCCCGCGATACATTATTATCATAATACTTAACTCACGATATGATATTTTTGCGATTTTTAACTTTTTGTGATGTGATGAGTGTTGCAATAACATATAGTGCG
>VUQI01063650.1:2646-31836 GCA_015106735.1 Paratilapia polleni | reverse complement strand
GCCTACAAGCCACAATGTCTCGCACCCACTGTGAAATTTAGTGGAGGATCTGGGGATGCTTCAGCAAGGCTGGAGTCGGGCAGATTCGTCTTTGCGAAGGACACATGAATCAAGCCACGTACAAGGTTATCTCTAGACCTGAACCCCATTGAAAACCTCTGGAATGTGATCAAGAGGAAGATGGATGGTCACAAGCCATCAAATAAAGCTGAGCTGCTTGAATTCTTGCACCAGGAATGGCATAAAGTCACCCAACAGCAATGTGAAAGACTGGTGGAGAGCATGCCAAGACGCATGAAGGCTGTGATTGCAATCAGGGTTATTCCAGCAAATATTGATTTCTGAACACTTCCTAAGTTAAAACATTTGTAATGTGTTGTTTAAAAATGAATATGAACTTGGTTTTTTTGCATTATTTGAGGTCTGAAAACACTGGACCTTTTTTGGTATTTTGACCATTTTTCATTTTCTGCAAATAAATGCTCTAATTGAAAATATTTGTATTTGGAATTTGGGAGTTATGTTGTCAGTAGTTTATAGAATAAAACAAAAATGTTCATTTTACTCAAACATATACCTATAAATAGCAAAATCAGAGAAACTGATCATTTTCCAGTGGTCTCTTAATTTTTTCCGGAGCTGTACATCTCCCTCCAGAGTGGGCCACCAGAAAATCCTCCAAAGGAAAGAGATGGTGTGATTGACACCAAGGTGACAGATAAATTTTGCAGTATGGTTCCAGCGAATTACCTGAGCTCAGGAAGCTGTAGGGACATTAATGCAATCAGCAGGGCACTCTCCAGGGGTCAGGGTTAGGGCTGAAGTGAAGAGATCCTTAAGCTAACAAGAAGTCAACTCTGCTTCAGGGTCCCAGCAGAAAGATATCTTGGAGGAGGTGAGATGGTCAGGGGTGCCGCAGTTCAACTGAAGTCTCTGAAGAACCTGTGGCAAAAATTAATAAAGCCAAGGAAACATTACAATTTTTAGCAGTGTTGCAGGTGTGATAAGTATGCCACTCAACCACTGCTCGAACCTTCTCTGGATCTGCCTTCATCTTCGATCTCTCAATGACGTAACCCAGGAATGAAACAGAGTTCATGTAGAACTTGCATTTTTTTAGCTATGACAACAAGGTTATTCTCCAAAAGCCGCAGGAGTACCTGACAGATGTAGTGTTGGTGTCTGGCAAGACCCTTGGAAAAGATGACAATATCATCATTCAGAAAGTCCCAGGGAACATCATTCACCATGATCTGAAAGACAGCAGGGCCATTAGTGAGGCTGAAAGGAATTATCAAATACTTGAAGTGGCCCAGTGGAGTACTGAAAGTGGTCTTCCACTCATCCTCCTCCCTGAAGTGCACCAGATGGTAGGCATTATGGAAGTCCAACTTAGAGAAGATGGTGACACCCAGCAGAGGTTCAAAGGCAGAGGTGATGATTGGTAAAGGATATTTCTTCTTTATGGTAATTTCATTCAAGCCACAGTAGTCAATACATGGGCAGAGTGTCTTGGCCATTTTTTCCACGAAGATGAATCCCACTCTCAGAGGGGAACAGGAGGGCTAGATGATGCCTGCTGCCCAAAACTCTGTAATGTATTTCTCCATGGCCCCACTCTCTGGTCAAGAAAGGTTGTAGAGATGGCTGGAAGGCAGGGCGGTACCGAGAAGTAGAACTATGGAGCAATCATAGGCACTGTGAGGAGGTAGAGCCAGGGTCAACTCTATACTGAAAACTTCACCCAAATCATGATACACTGCAAGCACATACGTCAAGTTCGGAGGCTGTGCCTTGGGGACTGCACTGCCATTCCCTGTTGCCCTAGCACATTCCAGGCAAACAGAATGAAAGTGCAGGCTCCAGCCAGTATTTTTTCCCAACAAGAAGTCAATAGAGGGGTTATGTATGCGCTAATGGAGAACTGGGAGCATCAAAAGCAAAGAATCTAACTTAATCACAATATTCTGATTGATGGGGTTTTCTGTCTAATATTGTGGGGTCTTTACCTCACAATATAAAGCACCTTGAGGCAACTGTTGTTGTGATTTGGCGCTATATAAATAAAAATTGAATTGAAATTAATTGAATTGAATTGAAAATTGAATTGGTTGCCTGACAGGATGAGATGAAACGGTGCTGTTTAGTCGGTGATCTGGGCCATGTAACAGCTATTCCGTGTGGTGACCGTTTAAGACTTTGGAAGAGCCTCCACAGGGATGTTAGCTTGATGAACTAGGTTATCATCCAAAAAACTCTGCTTTGCACCAGAATCTACAAGAGCTTGTAATGAGAGTGAATCATATTGAAAACGTAGAAATAAACAGTCTGGATAGGGTGGTATTTGGTTAAAAAGGTGGTTGTGCCCATCAGTACCCCTACCGTGACTGACTGGCCAGCTCTTTTTATAAATAACGACAGACAGCAATGAAATGGCCCTTCTGCCCATAACAGAGACACTCACCAGAGCTCAAACCTCTTTGGCGTGCCGAGAGGGTTAACCCAGTCCTGCCCAGTTGCATAGGTTCCCCTTTCTGGTCCCCATGGGTCACTGTCAGCTCAGACTCAGGTCTAGAGGCTTTCGGGCGGGATCTTCTGGGAAATGGCACCAGAATGCGGGGCCCAAGGCAGCATGGGAATTAAGGTCCTTTGTTTTCAGTTCCCACAAGCATTTACCAATCTTAATACAAAGTGAAACAAGTGAATCACAGGTGCTTCCCTGAAAACTACTTCATCTGTCATTTGCTCACTCAGTCCATGGAGAAAACAGCCCCTGGAGTGCGTTGTCATCCCAGCCTACCTCCGCTGCCATAATCCTAAAATCCACAGAATAATCTGCCACACTTCACTGGCCCTGACAAAAGTTTAGCAGCCTCATAGCACCATCATCAGCACTCACTCTATGACTGTATACTTTTTAAACTTGTCAATAAACTCCAGGTAAGCAAATGAATCCACAAAGTCAATACTGCCTCAGCCCTATGTAACACTCTTCCCCTCAATAAACTCACTACATAAGCAATCTTAGCTTCATCAGAAGAGCAGGTAGGAGTTACAATTAAACACTAGGGTGCACTGGAGTAAAAAAACAAAAACAAAAAAAAAAACTGCATTTCCCCAACTCACCAAGTAAGCGAATATTCCACAGATAGATAGATAGATAGATAGATAGATGAAGAGAGTGAGAAAGAAAGTTTTGGGGTGAAACTCTCCATGCATTATAAGGAGCGTTTTTTGTCTTGATGTCAGTGGCTTCCATCTCATTATCCCAGCGGGGTATCTGATGACCGGCAGGGCATAGGTGTTGACTGACCAGATCTTGTTCTTCCCATTCAGCTGATTTCTCAGGACTTGCCTTACTCTCTGCAGGTATTTGGCGGTTGCAGCTTTCCTAATGGCCTCTTCATGGTTCCCATTTGCCTGCGGGATTCCAAGGTACTTATAGCTATCCTCAATATCTGCTATGTTGCCTTCTGGTAGTGCAATCCCTTCAGTTCTGACTATCTTTCCTCTCTTTGTTACCATCCAACTATACTTCTCCAGTTCATTCCAATGTCACTGCTGTAGATCCTAGTGGTTTGGATCAGTGAATCGATGTTATTGGAGTGAATCTCGTTCATTCCTGGCATACAGCTTGATGTCATCCATGTAGAGGAGGTGGCTGATGTTTGCTCCATTCTGTAGTCGGTATCCGTAGCCTGTCTTGTTGATGATCTGGCTGAGGGGCTTCAGGCCTATGCAGAACAGCAGTGGGGACAGAGCATGTCCTTGGTAAATCCCATATTTGACGGTGACTTGTGCAACTAGCTTGAAGTTGGCCTCAAGTGTTGTCTTCCACATCCTGAATTGAATTCCTGATGAAGGCTCTTAGGGTCCTGTTGATCTTGTACAGTTCTAGGCATTCCAGGATCCATGTATGAGGCATTGAGTCATAGGCTTTCTTGTAGTCAATCCAGGAGGTGCACAGGTTGGTCAGTCTGGTCTTGCAGTCTCGCGTGACTGCTCTGTCTACCAGTAGCTCCTCTGGTATTTGTGCCAATTCCTTTCTGGGCTCCACTCATGTATTGAGCCATGTGCCTGTTCATCTTAGCCGCTATGATGCCTGACAGGAGCTTCCATGTTGTGCAGAGGCAGGTTATTGGCTGGTAGTTGGATGGGACCGGTCCCTTCTGGGGATCCTTCAGTTACCCTTTCCGGGTGCGTCTTGTTCATTAGCAGCTGGTTCTTTTGTGCTGCCAGTCGCTCATGTAGTGCAGTTAGCTTCTTTAGCCAGTAGGCATGAGTCATGAGGGCCTGGTGCTGCCCAATTCTTCATATTTGAGACCCTCTCTTAGATGTCTGCCACTGTGATGGTTACTGGCTCCTGTTCAGGGAGGTTGCTGTGGTCTGCTCTTAGATCCACTAGCCGTTGCATCCTTCTCCCATATGTTCTTCAAGTATTCTCCGTCTCCAGCCACGTACAAGATAACCCAACAGCAATGTGAAAGACTGGTGGAGAGCATGCCAAGACGCATGAAAGCTGTGATTGCAAATCAGGGTTATTCCACCAAATACTGATTTCTGAACACTTCCTAAGTTAAAACATTTGTAATGTGTTGTTTAAAAATGAATATGAACTTGTTTTTTTGCATTATTTGAGGTCTGAAAACACTGGACCTTTTTTGGTATTTTGACCATTTTTCATTTTCTGCAAATAAATGCTCTAAATGAAAATATTTGTATTTGGAATTTGGGAGTTATGTTGTCAGTAGTTTATAGAATAAAACAAAAATGTTTATTTTACTCAAACATATACCTATAAATAGCAAAATCAGAGAAACTGATAATTTTGGAGTGGTCTCTTAATTTTTTCCGGAGCTGTATATATATATATACATACATATATAGATGTGTGTGTGTGTATGTGTATGTATATATATATATATATATATATATATGTTCTAGTCGCGACAACACTACTATGTTGCAATTCACACACTATACAATTAAATACGAAAGTATCCCAATTGAACAGCATTTTGTGCATATTGACGTGGCGGGTCAAACTATTGGTTTAACAGATGCTGATGTTGGATTATTCTGCTAACCCACAGATTAGGTTAACTGACAATATTTTAAATATATATTAAATAAGGTTAAGGTGATTTAATGGTCTTAAAAAAAGATTATTAAAGTAACTATAATCAATATTTCTATACAGGGCACTTGACTGAGATGTTAAAGGTGTTGCATTTATTGACAAACTAACTGATAATTATTATGTCATAGCTTTTCTCCACACACAATAGCAGTTTTCCAAAAGTAAAAAGATCCAATACATCCAGTGCACCCTACCTGTCATGCACCAACAAAAGACATACTTGGCAATTAGGCAGTGAATATACTGGGAAATGATCTAAACCAGGTAAAGAGGAAGTCAGTTCCCTTATCACAGCATAAAACGTAGGTTGTTATAAACCAGAGCCATCTTTTAAATAATGATCTAGTTTTTTGGCATATCAATATTATTTGGAACCTTTTTTGAATGAAGACTAAATTTCGTTCTGAGATAAAAAGCAGAATGTAAGAAATTCAATATGGTGGGCTTATCCTGAAAGTACCTTCATTTTTTCATTATACAATCTCATATTTATATATATCATTATGTATCCTGTGTTTCCATGGCAACTTTTGAAATATTCTCTTTGGTCATATGTGATGAGAATAGGAAGATGCATATAAACAGTATCCTGAATTTGACCTCAGCCTTTGATCTGTTATTCACTTAGTGCATGTAAACAGCAGCTAAATTTAAGTGCCTTCAAAATGGGGATTCAAATTTTTTGGAAATCAGATAAAGGGTAACATTCATATAAGATATTGTGCTTAAATGCCTGCCAAATGATTAAAAAGAAATATGATACATTCCTCCGCATGCATCTCAAGCCACTTCATTTGCAGTTAAAATCAAAGTCCTACAATTGGCTGCAATTAGGGGAATCCATTTCCACATGGCAGCTTATTTTCTTCATTATGTGTGCCTGGTGAACCGAAGTTGCATTGCTGTGTAAATGGAACAATTGCTCTCGATGACAAAGGTAATTGTTTCCCCTGGGTAAATCAAAGTCAAACCACACGGTTCTGACCCCAGCGCACACTCTGCTGTCTGTTTACCAGCCTCGAGAAAAAAAATCTACATAAAATATTCATAACTATGCATAATCAGACATGCTGTTCAAGACCTAGTTTAGGTGTTAGGGAGCTGTAAATTCTCAACAACCCAGATTAGATTCTGGGTTCGTGAGAAGGAAATATTTAAAAACCAGCGCTCCCACTGCTTCAGATGGCTTTATGAAGATCAGAGGTTAGTTAGCAGCAGAAGCATTATGAAGACAGGGCCAGACTTTAAGCACTGAGAGCCTTATGATTAAAGGAAAAAACAGTGCAAAACAGTACTTTGACTTGTATATTTTACACTTTAGGATTAAAGTAAAGTGTTGTCACTCAGACTAGTGCTATAATCACTTTTTTAGGGACTTTAGAAGTCTGCTCTGTCTTCTTAACTGGCAAACTGTTAGTGATGATGCTGAACTCTGCTCAGTGTGTATGTGTAATATGGTTCAGACGGTTACATAACAAGTGATGACTAATTAGTGTACAATTTATTCTCTCTCTGCACATCCTTAAATGACAGAAGACTTTAGTTTCATCAACACTGTCATCGTCTCATCATAGCTGGGTGGAAGCGCTGACTGATATGAGTTAGGTTAAGGATAATGATGAGGACACTTAATCAGATTAATGTCTTATTTCCACAGCCAGTAATGAAATGGCACTCTGTACTCACACCATATGTGTTTTACACACACACACACCCACACGGATACTAGTGTGCCACCACGGGGGACACATTAAGGGCAAACACACATCAGGTGCTCCAAGCTAACTGGAAGCCCTCAGCTACTCGTTGGTTTGCTCAGAGTCACATGGTACATCCTGCAGCAGCTTTGGCTTGTTTTTTTTTGTTTTTTTTTTTTTTTTTTTTTGTCTCCAGTTGTCAAAGGCTCGACAGCTGTATGAAAACACAACCTCACGAGATCGGATTTTCAACTGGAAATTTAAACAAAAATGAAAGTAAAGGGGTATAAAAGTGTGATGACCTTACAGTAATATTTCTTTTGGAATTGTACTGGATGTTTTATGTGGTACATTGCCTTTGTGTTATTGGGATTCACATAGAAACATGCACTAGCAACTGCAGTTTGGATGATGTGCAAAGTAAGTGAGCTATAAGAATTCACTTCAAACTATACACCATGTGTCTTTGCAGTCATTGTATTTTGTCATAATTTTATTGTTTATTTGACACTTATTAGAGCCAACCGATACCAATACCAGTATTTGGTGATTTAAAAATATGATAAATTGGACGATTTTTTTTTATCTTTGAGACAAACGAAACAAACAGATTTCCCCTAACATTTGTTATGTGTAGTTATTTTTGAGTCTTTACTAAAATAATATAACAATGCAGTTTGAAAATAATCTTGTTTTATTGTTACAACAAGTTGTCAATTACTCATATACACTCTGCCTTACTCTGCTCGAATCAGCTGGTTGTTGTGTTTGTGGGGTTCCAAACATGTGTGTTGCCAACAGGGAACTTGCAGAGTGTCCTCTGGTGGACAAACTATGCAACATCAACACTCATAACATGGTTGAAGGGTGTTTCTCTTCTTTATTTATAAATTTAAATTTATTGGCTGTTATAAATGCCGATATGGACATATTGGCAAATAGCTAATATCGACTGATATATTGGTCAGGCTCTAATACTTATACATAGATCCCACCCAGGCATGTTGCAAAGATCTAAAATTATGCACAATTTGCTGCTAGTACTTGTATGGTACAGTCCGTCTTTACTTCTAATTAAATATTTTTACAGGTTACATAACATAAGATTGATTTTTGTTTTATTCAAATTCACCTTTTTTGTTGCTTTATTCAATTAACCCTAGAACACTAACGTCGGGTGATTTTCACTCATGTGATTGTGGTTATATGGTTTTCACTGTGTTGCTGCTGTATTATGTCTTATGCCTGCTGTTTTATGAGGCGTTGTAAAGCTGGAAATAAAAGAAGAGTACTTCAATTTGCCATCTATTGTTGTGTTTTAATATGTTTTGATTAGAAGTATTTTATATTATATCGGGTAAAATACACCCAACGTTGGTGATGGTGTTACAAAAATTTACGTTAGTGATCTAGGGTTAAGGAGCATCTTATCTAAACTGATACAAAATCACAGTAACAATATATGTAGAAATTTTGAAAAAAGGTGCATGGAGATGTCAGGGGAGTCCGCAACCATCACTGTATAAAAAAACATACTAAAAGAGCAAAAAGAATTACATGGCTATTTATGATATTATCATACTGTATTGCAGCATTGACATTATTTTGATATTTCAGTTTTAAATACCTGAGTTATCATCAATATATCCTAGTATAACATCTCTAGTTATGAACTTTAAAATTCTGTAATTTTCTATTGACACCAAACCTTTGCAAAACAGGTTTTCAGTCAGATTTGGAGTTTCATTGTTTGAAATGACTTGCATGTTGAGTCTCTGTATTTATGAGGCAAAAACAAAGGCTCTTCCACTGCTGAAGCAGAACTGAGACTCTCAGACTGTTTTATTACTGTGTGGCTTTTATATTGTCGTTCTGATTCAATAAAAGTAGATTGTATATTCCCCCAGTGACAGTTCTCTGCTCCAAAAAACAGACACTACCTAATCTATCAGTCTGTGGCTCTCCATTTTACCTTTACCAGGGTTTAAAATTGAAAAAAAAAAAAAAAAAAGTAATTGCAATGTGTGCATTAGTGTGTATGCGTGTGCTGCTCTGTGGATGCAGAGCACTAAAAGCCTCTAAGAGGTATTTTGGGGTGGCCAATGACCCGAGCAAGCTTTTGGGAATCATGTTTTCCTGGATTCATCAGAAACTGTCACTTGTACCTTGGAGATTTGTTGACTGTAAACCATGAGCTACATTTTTTATTCAGTTTGACTTGAGAGCATTTTTAAAAAGCAGAATTGTTGTATTTGAAGCTTTATTTATGAATTTTGCACAATTTTAACTTCAAGAAGAGACCTAGAAATATTGCATGGCAATGCCAGTTAAGCACTGTTGCCTAACAAGAAGAAGGTTCTAGGTTCAAACCTGCCTGGGGTGTTTCTGTGTGGAGTTTGCATGTTCACCCTATGGTGGCATAAAACAAAATCTATTGAATTTTTCAAAGATGGACATAGTCAGAGAGACAGTTTTGAGTTTGGCACTTTGGCTGTTTGATCTTTTTTTTTTTTTTGTAAACTAGATGTGATCATATTTGGACAAGAAGGTACACTGGCTACCACTAGCACTAGTCATTAGCTTAGTTGTCTATCAGGAATTTATCAGTAATGCTGTGGTATTAGACTGTGGTATTAGATGGGGTCTTACTTTTGGCTAATAAAAATCAATCACAACTGAATGCAGAATGAGACAAAACTGCACCTACCTTCAGTCAATGTTGACGCACCCTAATTATGCATAATTTTAAGACATAATATGATTTAAACAGGAGGGGTGTATAAAAAAATTCAAAATTTGAGTTTCAGGAAACAGTTGCTTTGTTGAGCCTTAGCTAGTGGTCCTGCTGCTGGAAAATGCAGCTACATTTCTAAGACCTTTTCATGCAGCTCCAGCCTTCTGCTTTAATTATGCCCTGTTTACACTTTGGTTATTAAGTTGTATTTGCTTTAATCCATTAAAAAATCTAAATCATTGCCTGCTGGGATTGTGATAAATTTGTCTGCAATGCCATGTTGCCTGACAGATTTATTGGTGCAAAGCAGTAGATTGGCTTCCCATGCTTTACAGTTCTACTGCGAGATTGTCGGCTAGATCCAAATCCAGATCTCATATCTGTCCTGGTAATTTATTGTCTCCCTGTTTGTTTTAAAATAGACAATAAATTTCTGTACAGACTTCAGATTTATTAAAACTCCTGCTTCGTCTCCCACTCGTATGTTCTTGTCGGTGTTTTGTCATGAGGTTGATTTAATCTCCTTAAAAACAAGAAACCTGTACCTTTAGTTTTGGTGAGACAAAGTGAAAACTAAAATCAATACAGCAAAGCAGCATCCATCTATCTATCTTATACACACTCCCACTACACAAACATGCACTCATATGCACGCTTCCACAGTGGTCCGTCATCATCCGTCATCATAGAGTTGCTGTCACGCCAGCGAGGCCTCAGCGACAGCAGGTTGGCTGCGGGAAATGAAGCGAGAGATGGGATCTGAGCTGGCGTCTATGCTTGTGTGCGTGTTTGCTTAAATTTGGGTGTGTTCTGACTCTTCTATCTGCACTCCTGTTGAGACTCAGTGGACCTATTTTCCAAGTTTGTACGCAGCGGTGTGTGTCACTGCTTGTATCGACTCTGCTTGTTTGTGTGTCGTGCGGTGACATTAAGGTTTCTGTGCGCTTGTCTGTGGTTAAGCTTTGTGCGTGTGTGCGTGTGTCTGTGTTTGTTATTGTTTCTGTCACTGTATGCGTAGCTCTGTGTGTGTT
Organism: Paratilapia polleni; assembly: GCA_015106735.1. Taxonomy (NCBI): domain Eukaryota; kingdom Metazoa; phylum Chordata; class Actinopteri; order Cichliformes; family Cichlidae; genus Paratilapia; species Paratilapia polleni. The sequence goes on along the minus strand of VUQI01063650.1, from coordinate 21,234 downwards.
TGTGTGTGTGTGTGTGTGCAAGGGTAAATGGACTTAGGCAGATGATGTAATAGTTTTTGTCCCCTTGTGTGTCGCTTCACATAAGCTAATGGCTTTGGAGTTCAGAGTGTGTGTGTTTTCAGTGAATGCATCTTGTCAAAAAGACAGGAAGGTGGTCAGCTTTGTAAAACCATAATCCCTAATTGTTTAAAGTGCAGCACTGAAGGACAGAATTTCATCTGGTTTATTCTTATGGAACTGGACTCAATTGGAAACTATGTTAAAGATGGATTTTACCATTTAAAATCACTTCCAAGGCTAAAAGGTTTTGACAGCATAGAAAAATGCATCCTTAAATAGTTTTCTTAATCCACAATAATTTTCCTAATTCCTATGTCTTTTTTCTTTCTGTATCTGTTATACATAAAATATAACCTGCAGTGCAGCATTTCTACATGTCATGTAGAAAGAGGAATTTATGGAACAGATTAGAACACATTAGAAAAAAAAGAACCGATTGACCTCTGCTGCTCCCATATTTCTAAAGCAATATCAGTAACATTTCCATGATGAAGAGAGGATAATGCCGCTGTACGGTATTGTAAAAGACGAGGGCTTTTTAGCTGAGGTTTGAGAAATTGAAATTCAAAATGGATGTGTCTCTTGTGGTGAAATAATAATGGAATAATAAAAGTGGAAGCTTTGACGGAGCAGAGCCAGCCTCAGGTTCTTGTCTCTGCATGTTTGTGCTTGTGGTGGCGAGGCTGCTGCGCTTATTCCCAGTGCCAGAACGCAAGTATCAGTAACTTGACACAAGCAGGAGCTGATCTGCATGGAGAGGCAACATTCTTATCTCCATTGGCAGATGGCATGTTTTTGCATCTTTTGGTTATAAAATCCTGCAGTAAAAACAATGAGCAAGAATCGCTTTGTTCTTATGCAGCACGTATGAGTGATTTCACACACTTCTTCGTTTCTCCACAACTTAACAATTTAAGGATTATTATGGTGGCTGTTAAAATTTGTCCAAATGTTTATGTTTCCCAGATGATGCATTCTTATGACTTTGGTGGTCCTCTGACTTTAACTCTAGTGCCTCCATGAGGCTGACATTTGTTATTTTATATTACAGTCACGTTAGGGAAAACAGTGGTTGGAGACCACGGCACCACTAAAATTATTGCAACTGTTTGCAATGAACTTGCGATCTCTCTGCCTTTGAAATGGTTGCTTCAAAGACGGAAACCAGGTCTGTGAGCACTTGCAGTCAGATGCCATCTTCAGAGCAACTTTGGTGCATGAAGACAGTGATAAAATGGCAATAAAATGGAGTCGGTCTGCTAACAGTTTGTGATTGAATGGGGTCAAGTTGGCAATTACATGAAATCTGTTTGTGATAATACAGTGATTAACTGTGGTAAATCTGCAAAAATCGCAAATGTGTCACCATCTACGTACACAGAAATTCACATGAACTACTCACATTCAGACTCCAGCCAGAACCTCACAGATTTGAAACAGAAATTCCTTCACAAATAGTGGTGTAGTTGCTGTAGGACAGAGATTTAACAGCAAAATAGCATAGGCACTTGGCAGCCTTGCTGTTATATAGGAATATAACCAGAATACAACCATTTGGCAACCAGTTGAGTCGAGTCCCCTATACTACAAGGAGACATGTTGCAGAGGAGTTGTGCTCATTGGTGCACACCAACTCAGATTGATTGCAACGTGTTGGTAATCTGTCTACATTTATAAATTACAGGGCAATTATTTGTAAACCTTCGGCAATCTGTCTGAGAGTGATTGCAGTCACTCTGAGTCGGACCACGATTGTTTGGAGACAGGTTGCCTCACACCAGGCGACCTGTGCAATCGCCTTGCCATCAAAAGTGGTCATGCAGAGATTGAGGATGTTGTACTCTCAACCTCTGGGTCTCACGCTCAAGTACTTGCAATCAGTTGCAGAATGCGAAAAAATTCAATGCAATCACCAGGCAACCACCGATTTTTTCCTGGTCGTAAGGCCGTAAAATTGACATAGCAACTTCAAATGCTCACTAGGAAAATTCTCTCTCTCCAAGAGGCCTCATAGTGTTCATGAGGGTGTCTTTTTTTTCTATACTAAAATGCAAAGTCAGTTTCTATAGAATACAAAATGTATTGTTTTCTTCATACTCGTTGCTTTCACCGGACAGTTTGAAACACAATTTTGTTGTTAAATTCTGTTTTTCACTTTTTTATTTTTATCCAAAAACAGTAGTTGACCAAAATTATTTCAAAGTTTTTGAAATTTTGCTTTTATTTGGCTGTACACAGACAACATTTACTTCTCCTATGAATTCTTCTATGAGAAATTCATGATACACTAGGTGCACATTTGGGGTCTTTTATTCTGCAAAGGACATGCAGACTGAAGGAGCCTGGGTTCCAACCAGCAAGCTTCCAGTTAGTGGTAAACCCGCTCTGCCTCCTGAATGACAGCTTCTCCATAAATCATTGGATATCGCAACAGAGAAGGTCCATCAAGCCAGGAGTTGAAGCAGGGACTCATCTGCTAAGGGGTTATAGCATATGTGCTATGCCCCTTAACTGCTTGGCCACTGGTTTGTCCAACAGAAATAGTTTTAAAATTCTTACCTGAAACTCAATACAAGAAGTATAGAATATGAAAATGGTCGTGAATCCATCCGTTAAAAGGGTGGAAAATATCTGGCATACTCCCTAGTGATACAGTCCTATAATGGTAAAGTAAAACACCATAAAAACTTTAGAAAAACTACTTAGATAAACTTTTTCAGCTTTTAAAAGTTTACTCTGGCCTCCTGGGGGCTTGTGTCCAGAATGACAGTGCTATAATCTCCCTGCTTCACGGTCAAAATCACCATTTGAATAGGATGCGAGAATTGTTTTTTGCTTCCTCCAAATGTGTTCAACCCCATTCAGCCACTCCTGTGGGGAGAATATGCTAAAGGCAAGTGTGAAGGCCCCCACTGTGTCCAGGATTAGTATAAATATAAAGACGATCACACTGGCAGACCGCGGTTGTGTGTGTATCTGCGATGGTGGTAATGTCCACAGGAAGACCCTGCACATCTCCAGAAACTCATGAATAGCAACAAATATGAATTATGCAGGTTTTATCTATTTGTTGTGTTTGTATTTTTTTTCCAGTCTTAAGATGTGAGAATGGAAAAAAATGCAACTTTATAATGAAATATTAAACAAACAAAAAAACACCCGAGAACTTTAAGTCTCAGTGTGTGTGAACCTGGGTTAACATGTTGATCTCCACTGATTTGAAGTTTTAATAGCATATTTGACAGTGGAGCGAACTTCACACTACCCAAACTATCCATACTTAACCAGGCTGCGAATATCGACCACTATTCCATCCTACACAGAATAGGAAATCATAGACCAGACTAATGGTTTTCTAAGTGTAATATTCAGTCTCAGCTGCTGTTTTAAGCAGAATGAACTCTAAAGCTCAGTGTTCTGCAGGCATTCAGAGAATTTTGCAATCTGATTTGATTAAATTGTGTACATTCAAGGTCCTGATGAGAAGCAGCAGCAGTGGGAGCAGCATACTTGAATGATTAGTTGTAGTTTTTACATACTTGGGATTCAGGGCTGAAATGTCTTTGGCCAGTGGTAACATAGCTTCTTTAGGATTTTGCACAACTTAAAGTCATTTCTACCCCCTGAGAATCTTTTCTTTGCTGACCTCTGGTGGACTGCTCCAGGGTACTGTAGCAGTGCTGGGTGTGGATACATGTTCACCAAAATACATTTGTGACCACACCCAACATCACCTATCACTGGTGATGGATGACTCGGAGTAAGTAAGTAAGTAAGTAAGTAAGACTGAAGCAGAAAATCCCCTGATTGCATTCACTAGCTTATTTATTTTTACTTATCTGTTATGCGTGTCAAAAAGAGGAGCCAAATGCAGTCACAAGAGGCCAATCTAGCAAACAAAAAACAAGCTTTAATGAAGCTGATAAAAACGTAAAAGTCAAGCAGGCTAAAAATAAAATTAATCCAGGAAAAAGGGAAAACTTAAGGAGGTAAATACAGGAGGTAAATAGCAGGGCAAAGAGACAGAAAGACGGGACTACAAATTCACAGGGAAGTGATTAGGAAGAAGTGGAACTAATGAGGGTGGGGTAGACAGTCAGAAAGGAGGGAAAAGGAACAAAGGCAGGAAGTAAGAGAAAACTAACCTTCAAAATAAAACAAAAAATGCAACAACTTACAGAAACATGAAGAGTGGGACAGCAGGACATAAAAGGCTCTAAAACCACAAAAGACAAAAAACCTACAAGAAATATGACATTCTCAGTAGTAACAAGTATTAGGTATTTTCATGTCCTTTTTATGCAAGTAAAGATTCTTTTTTCCCCTGTTATGATCACACAATTGATAATTCAGAATGCAACAGGCTGTGTAGGGTGCATGATCTATTAAATTAGAATTTTAAGATAAAATGACATGGTAAGAAAAACGGTGGAGTACCTTCCTTTCCTGTCTCATCTGTGACATGCTGTCAGTCTATCTTGAGGCAGTATTTCAGGTGGTCATCAGACACAGCGGTTACAGCAAAAAAACCCAAACTGGCCAGATGGGTCTTTGCCACACACAGCTATAGTGTTAGCTTCAGCTAGCAGGGCTGGTGCTGAGAGCTGTTTAGGACTGTATGCAGAACCTGTTTCCTCTCCCCACAGCCTCATCTCCAATCTCTGCTGGAGACTGATGTTCCAATGAAATGCATTCAAGTCAAGCTTCCTGACTTTCATGTTAGCTTCTCACCAGCATGTTGATCTGCTTTGCAATCTTTGCCACATGCACTTCAATCCCTGCATTTTCATTCCTGTAGTCTCCTGAAAGATTTTAACGTAATCCAAATAAAAGATACTCTGAGCTGCATCACAAGGGGTCACTGCAGCAGGCAGTGCCACCTGTTTGATTTGGCAGAGTTTTATACCAAATGCCCTTTCTAACAGCAGCAACCCCAAAGGGGATTTGTGTCTCCAGCAGGAATCAAACCAGCAACCTTTTATTTGCCAAGCAAATGTGTAACCCACTACACTATGGAGCCACTTTACCATAAACCAAATAATAAAAAAAAAAGGTATTTTAGAGTTATCACCCTGTTTGAAGCCTGCTATAAGCTTTTCAGTAAATGTCTGGGTCTTTATGTCTTGCTGAGCAAAAAGACACAGTGTGGTGCCATTGTTGTGTATGTATACAATGTGTTTGTGTTGCAGACAGCGAGGAGAAAGAGTGGTGTTCTTTTTTGTTTCTGTTTATATTGGTGCATGAACTGGGCAAGCAGAGATGGAGGGTGTGTGTGTCTATTTTTGCTACTGAAAATGTTAGCATTTGTGAGTGCTTCACTCTTCCTGTACCGCTGCACCTCAGAATAAATGTCTGCTGCCTTGTTGGAGTTTTTACGTGTGTGTATTATGAGTGTACATTTCATTTAAGGCCTGTGTGTGTGCACGTGCATAACGCAGTAGCCCAGGATGTCTCCCAAGTTCTGTTTATGGTAGACTGGCTGACCTACTGAGTGCTCCAGAGCTAATCACATGACTGCGTAAGCCAGTCACAAGGGACTCTGCGACAGAGCAGCACAGATGAGGCATCATGCTGCCTTTCGTGCGTGTGTGTGTGTTTCTTAATTATTGCATGAGTGCATACTTATTGCCTTCTTTACCCAGCCTCTGCCAGGCTCTAAAGGTGTGCGTACAGACTGATTCTTGTGCTTGTAGATATTTAGGTTGCTTACAGCTACTTTGGTTTCATTTTAGTTTACTGGTGCGCATCATTTCTCAAGATCAAGTCGATTTTAATACACAATATAATACAAAAGTTGAAGGGTAAGAAAATGTGCCCTAATCCTATACTACTGGCAATAAATCTCATATCCCTTTAGGCTGATGTAATATAATAAAGTTTGTTGTTTCTCACAGTGATGCAATTAGTTCCTTAAAACTCAATGTGTCGCTGAGAATAAAAAATTGTGGCCATCGGACTATGAAATTGCAATGTGTGCTTAAGTGTTACTGTGAAGTGATGGCACCCGAACCGACAGCAAAATAAATTTCCCGAGTATGATTTTACAGTGAGACTTTCAAATGAACTCCAGCAAATGACGAGCTGAATTTTTCACACACATTTGCTCACTTCACTACACTCACATACATTGCTGATACAACTAGTATAGCTTTAGAGTGCTAAATTATCAGCTTAGGTGAGCAGGATCAGTTAGCAAGCTGTACAGGTGCAAATCACAGGCACACATATCTGCTAATTAGTGCTAAGTAACAGACTAAAAAAAAGGAGGACAAATTGGACAACTTGGGTGACACAAAGACAGAAGGTTTAAGCAGCTGACTAGTAACCTGAAGGCTGCTGGTCTAAGTTTAAGACTAAACTAATATTTAAAACAGTAATTTGTTCTAATCCATATACAGCAGCTACATGATGGTTGCTACGAGCTGACTGGATAAGAGGCAGACTCTCCAAACACTCTGAGCAAAACCTGCTCATTCAACACACTCTTATCATAAAATCATAAAAGTACACAAGATTATCATAAATAGCAATTCAACACCATAATGCATGTCTAATTGAAAAGTTAATACGTACACACAGGAGCAGTTTCTCTCTCAGTGCTCTGTAGTCAGTTATTTAAGATGCAAAATTTGCTTTTACAAACCAAAACATGTCGGTAATGAGCTATTGTTCCATTAAATGTGTATTAACCAAGGGAGAGAGAGAGAGAGCACAATGACACATCTAACGAGCACAAAAGCAGCAACTATACGTAACTCAGAACTACGTTTTCTGTGTGTGGGTGTGTGTGTGTGTGTGTGTGTGGGTGCAGTTTACTTGTTGCCTTGCTCTGAGTTCATAGTTGAACACTTCTGCATGCACTGAAAGCCACTGTGACCTGCTCCTTCTGACCTCTTTGTGTGTTTGAACCTCAGATCACATTAGGCTGTAGGCTGCTCGCTCAATCAGACGTTACAAAAACAGTACTCGTGTTTTCTGTGCTGCTTTTTTAACAGGTTGAACAAAAAAACTCTTTTTCTTTACTTTTATTTGGCTGGGCAAGATGCCCTGTGTGCATCGGCTGAGCCCACCCTGCTATTAGCTAGAACTAGCCCAGCTGACTGGCATGTCCCTCTCCTCTAATACAAGCCCATCATGACCCTTTTATGAGACAGCTGATTAAAAACAACTCTCATGTACCATGTAGGGAAAATGTGTAGTTTGTTTGATCTTAGTTTTTAAAATAATAATAACAATGCATCCCACCAAAAAACACAAATAATTAATTTTTTTATATAACTGCAAATAAATTCAGGCAACAAGGGGCTAAAAAAAGAGTTTACAAAGTGCTTTGGCAGATAGTCAAAACCATAAAACTCAAAGGGTAGATTTAAACAGAAAGGCAGACATTAAAGTCACATAAACACACACAGACCCACACGCATGCACAAAAAGATTAAAAATATAAATAAATCAGTGAAAGACTAGGCAATAAGCACAACAACTGAAAGATGATAACCAGAAGATAAAAGGCACCACATGTTATAGAATCACATAATAGCAAGTCTATAAAAATGTGTTTTAAGAAGTGATTTAAAGGAGGTTCCTGATCCTGTGGGCTTTATCTCTTCAGGTAGGTCATTACAAAGTCGAGCCGATACCAAAAGCACGGTCACCTTTAGATCTTAGTCTCGACTTTGGCGTAGCCAGAAGGGCCCCACATGAGGATCTAAGGCTGTGAGCTGGCTCATAAGAGGTCAAAATTTCTGCTATGTAGCCTGGGGCTAGACCGCAACATGCATTAAAAGTGAACAGTAAGATCCTAAAAACAATTCTAAACTGTACAAAAGTAAGAAGCCGAGCTGCTGAATTCTGAACTAGTTTGAGGTGAGAGAGTGACTTTTCATTTATGCCAGATAGGAGGGAGCTGCAATTGTAGAGCCTTGGGAAAATAAATGTGTTGATGACTTTTTTCAGTTCTGAGTGTGGAAGTATTATTAAATGTAAGTTAATAATAAAAGTATAATTTTCTTTGAGATCGAAGCAACTTTTCTGAGCAATATATTCATTCTAACTGGCTAATAATAATTCCCAGGGAGCGAGGCAGTAGGAGTAGGTAGCAGCCAGGCAGCCTAAATATTGCAGGGCAATGCCAGATTCCTGATGAGAAGCATAGCAGTACAGAGGCAGTCTGCCAGGCAGCTACAATACCAACCAAGCAATTAGATTTCCCAACTGACTGCCCTGTATTATTTTGCTTCCTGTTAGTCACCAGCATTCTCTAACAGCCCACAAGGCAATATTGTTACTTTTCTGCAATCTTTCTGACATTTCTTGAATGCTGTGCAATAATAACCTGCCATGAGCTGTTTGACACCTGTAGTTATACTGACCACCAACAATGCAGCTGTACCTTAAATAGAATCAGCTTAAATTAATGGAACTGCACTTTGTCTTTCTTCATGCCTTCCTTGAGATACATTTCTGTCACTTTTTCCCCTTTTATGGCTTCTGCCATCCTAATGCTTACAGCCTTGTTATACACACACATTTGATAAAAAGTGAAACCAGGAACACTGACTAATGTAGCAAAATAATTCATTGCAAAATCAGCACATCTGGTCACTCGTTTTTGGTCATGTTCTTTTGGTCCCTTTTGGTAGTTTTTAAGGACGTGATGAGTCAGTGGGTACTCATTTCAGGCCGTCAAATACTGCTGGTTTATTAGATGCCGTTGGCACCATAGAGATGGTGACAATTTGACCTTTGGCGTCAGTGCTGCAGCAATATTAGATGCCAAGACCTAATGATCCTCTATTAAAGAGCAATAAAGTTTGCATTAGGAAGTTGGAGGGGTGTCAATGGAGTATGTCAGTCAGGGTTCATGCCCCCTTTCTGAGCTTTGCATTTTGCTCTTTGTTTGCTTTGTTTTTACTTCTTTATTTGTTTCCTTTCCACTCACTTTTTACCTACCCCCTTGCGCACAGGTTAGGTTTAGCAAGAAAAAAAAACTACCTGCTTAGATTTAGGAAAAGGTGGCTTTGGTTAGAATACATCCATTCACATCATTTACTCTGCATGTTGAAAACTGATGCTTACCCAGTGCGTTTAAATGTGACGCCAAAGGTGCCTGACAAGCGTACATGTGTCTAGTTGGAACTGAGACCTGTCTCATTGTTACCATAACATGTGTGCATCCCAGTGTAAATGCCAGAGGACACATTTGCCAAATATTAAGCCAAATGGGGATATCTAAAAAAGAACCTGCACCACCACACACAGAGCCCCCCAGATGTCATTAAAACCTTATATAAGTCGAAAGGTTTTCTCTACACACCCTTGTTACAGACTTTAGGTTCAGTCAATGTACATCAAACCTATGTTAGCAATTGTTTTAATATGTTGTAAGCCATTGTATAGGCCATGTAATGTAACTAAGGCAGCGGCCACAGCAATGCACACTTCAGTTGTTTGAGTCTGGTGGGTATCACTTACTCAGACTAGAAGTAGTCATTCATTCAAAACTGTGATGAGCTTTTCATATTAAGCCATTTAGGAATTTGTTCTCACAAGTGCAAGGTCAAATTGATTTACCAAGGCTAGGACTACGTCAAAACAGGTGATCACACAAATTGTGACAAATACAATCAATGCTTGCAAATGATTGTGTCATGGGTTATGTTTCACTATGATTTTAGCACACTTAAGTCTGTGTAACATTTGAACTGTGTCTCTGATGCACTTTGAACGTTTGAACCCAGAAATCCAATTTGATACGAGCTGATGTGGTGTAGTCCATCTGTTGTGCGTTGCTGTATTGTTTATCCTATTCACCACAGCAGAACCATTTGTCCAATCAAATATGTGCTAAAGCCCACAGTGAAACGGAACTTAAAGCGCCTTTATCTTCAGTAATGCGGCATATTTCCACATGAAATCCTTTAGATGTGATTGGATCAGTCATAAGAAGGCATGGATTATCAAATATGCCAAGAGAATATGGCAATGAAGACTGATGCAGAGTTAGAGAGATGCAGTGGCCTCCACATGCCTCCAATATTATAGTTTACTCTGCCATTGTAAAAAATGCCACTCTGCTACCAGTAGACCTGCCCATGTTTGTGATTGGTCATATGCTGCAAACATTACGTTTATGTGAACATTTTAGATTGGGACTTAATCTAAACAGACAATACATGAATGAAATTTGTTTTGGGTTTCAGGTGAGTCATGATGAAGTCACACAAGAGGGAATCTGGTATAAAAATCCATATTTCGCAGATACCAAAATATAATGTATGATTAACACAAGGACATAGGATTGTCGCTTTTTTCCCATTCCACTGTGTCTTTAAACGTCTCTCGGTAGAGACATACTAATGCTATTGCACATTTCACATTAATAATGTCCAGTAGTATCAAGTTTGTGATGGCTTCCTGTATGGTGGGTTGGGTTTTTTAATATAGGTCACTCAGCAGGGAGACAAACCCACAGGGTTCTCACATCAAACACAAGGCAAACTGCTGGAGGTCTAAATATAATCTACAGCTCATCCTGTTAGTTTGATTTTGAATCAGAATTCACCCATCTTAGTCAAATGAAGAGTAAATAATTTCAAACAGTGCAGCCATACTATTTTTGTCTGTCTTGTCTCTTGAGTCCCTAGTTCATGCAGCTAAATAGTCCTTGTAATTCCCCAGTGATCATAATTTTGTTAAAGACAATTTGTGGCTCTGTTTATCTTTAAACTGTTGGCACAGTGTGATCAGCCCTCATATGCATTTTCATCCTGCCAATAAAAATAATCTCTAATGTTGCTTCTTATGCCAAGCTGTGAAAATGCAGGGCACCAATGTGTCATACAGGTGGGCTTTGATCTGATTTCTGTAAAATGTTGTGGGTGACTGTGATCATATGGTTAATTCTGACGAGAAGCCACAGACTGTCTATCAAGCAAATAAATACCAAACACCAAAAACATGCTTGCTTTTGCCTTCATTTATCAGCAGACGTTTTCGGTGCAGAAATTCCTTATCGGTGTAATTTTCTATTTATGAAACGACATGAGCTCATTTTGTGCTCTACTCACTTGTAAAGTTGTTGCGTGGAATTGATATTGTGTTTGTTTGGATAAGATCATACTTCCTTATCAGTGCTTCTTATTGTTACAGCTGCAGTTCAAGGTGATACACGAAGGACGAAGTACAGAACACTCTGTGTCTTTCTTTATCCGTTCTAATGGTTACCCTGGTGACAGCATCCCTGTGGTTGCTGTGGAGACCCAGCAGCAGAGGCAGCCCTGTTGTCAAGCTGAATGAGGCTTCTGATTTACTGTTACCTCAGATAGGTTCAGTCTCCTGCTTTGCTTCTTTTCATCTACCCATTCACTTGGCATTACTTTGTTGTGCTGTTTTGAAGTGTGAGGTTGACATCTTGTAGTGAAAGCAAGTCTAGTAAGTTTGTTTAATGCATGGATTTATAAGCTGCAGATTAACATAAAAGTTTTCCTTTTCTTTCTTTCTCTTTGATTTAGAGGATATTGGGCTGCCAAAGTCATGTTAGGCTGAACATGTTCTTAAGAAGAAACTGAACATGGATGGTTCAAAAATCTCCCAGGTTCTGAAAGGAGAGGGGACAAAAAAGGAGAAATGATTCCTTAGTTTTTCTTTCACTCTGCCTATTAGTTCAAACTACCTGACACAGAGAAAAACTTGATAGGGCAATTCTTTTGTGTTGAGCAGATGGAACTGACCCAAACACTCAAAATGTTTGACTTTAACAGCTGTGAGGAAATGACATTTCAGCTTGACATTTTGTGACTTTTTGTGCTCTTTCATCATAAGAGTACACACACAGAAATGCACACGAACACACATACTCAGAACCCATGATGATCCATCTTAGGCATTACCATCCTATTGATTGCGACTTAAACCAGTGATTTATCTGGAAGTGGAAAAACTGGTGGAAAAATTATACATAAATTTTTCCTGCAAGAATCTATCGCAGATACATTTTTTGGTAAAAGCAATTATGGAAATAGGTCAATTGCAATTTGATGAAAATTAAATCTAATTTATCTAAATTTTATTTGGGACTTTTTCACAGCCTAAAATAAGAACCAATAACCAGGCACTTCTCTGACTCTAAGTGTCTGTAGCTACAATCCAAGTCATCACACTTAGTTGGTCTTTAGAGTGGAATATTGGCCAATTCCAATCCGGCCCCAACACCCTCTTCTTACACATTTACACTCCGTTTGATGTTTGCATGGAGGGTCCACCACGTTAATTGATGTTCTGGACCAGATAGCCTTAAGTGGAAGTGAGTTAGCCTTCATACACTGATTCTGCACTGATGCAGGCTAACTAACCACACTCCAATATGGAGGAAACTCCACATATTTACAGATATGGGTTCCTTGTGATCATTTCAGGACTATCTCAGTAGTAAACAAAATTAAATAGCTTTCATGGAAGGCTTGTATATGTTTGCACATAGTCTTTTTACATGTTTTTAAATAGTGCTTCATAACTCATATTTTATTTATAAGAATAAATACAAATAAGAAGAAAAGAAGTAGGACCAGTTTGGAAATATTATAAACACCTGGACACCTAGCTGTATCTCTTGATTAACAGTAGCTGCAAGTGAGACTTTACATGGAGCTAGACTCATCATGGAGCAGGAGGGTGGAGGAATTGGGGCAGGTGTATAGTTCCAATCCATTTGTTCATTTCCCTTTTATTTTCATGTAACTAGGTAATATGTATTGCATTCATTTACAGTTTAATGTCTTCGCTGGGTGGAGAGGATGCTTAGGACACAAAATGAAATAATAATTGTGATGAATGGTCAAAAAGATAAAAAGTAAACGAAAAACATGTAGAATCAACGTCCAGTTTTTGAGCATCTGTGTGGGATTTTATTTCTTGGCTCATATTTGAATATGAGGAGTGATCTTACCTGAGAAAAGATTGATGACTACTGACATAAGGACAGTACAATATAGCTGAAGCACTGCAGGATTAAATCATCCAGTAACTGTGCTATTTAATACTGCTATTTCTCACTTTCTGTTTGAAGCTTCTTAGAGTAGGATATTTCAGCAGTGATCAAACATGTGTGCCACTTTCAAATTCTTATAACAATGGAGGAATGCTTATATTATACCCTAAAGTACTGCTTGTACTAGGATAGTAGACAGCACTAATAATTTATGATTAGAATATTTATGAAACAAATACAGAAGTAAAAAAAAAAAATCGACATCTTTGTCCCATGTCTAAGCTAGAGATGCAGTTTTTTTTCTTGTTCTCCAGTTTTCTCCATCCCGTGTGCACAAATATCCTGATTATAGAATTGATGAAACGGACAACATACACATTGCTTTGGCATAAATTCTAAATGCCACTACCAGAGTGCAACTATAAAGTCTTCTATGGAAATAGACTTGAATAAATGTGACCCATTCAAATATTGACAACAGCTGAAAAAACGACTGTTATTTATGCATTTATACGTCCACTGAGAATCCACAATGTGTGTGTGTAGATATGTGTGTCCCTTTCAAATGATCTAGTGATGCAACTTTGAGAAACCAAAGAGCTTCACCGTTAGCCAACACTTTTATTGTGTTCATTACATCCATTCATCCACCATGTGTGTATATACCTGACTGTTTCAGGTCAGTCAGAAGAAGACAGCCAGAGGCGGGAAGAGCAGCAGAGCAGGCATCAGTGACAATGGATATGACACTGACTCAAACACAAATAGCATTAACAGAATGAAATGTAGGAGTGGGGGGTGGTGCTGGGTTGCAAAGTAGCTTGCATATATGCAGGAACTTGTGGGCAAGCTTAAGTGCCTTAAATGGCACGTCCTGTATGATCATATAATTGTGTCATATCAACTGATTTCTTGAAGTTTCCACAAATTTGGCTTGGCTTTGTGTGGATGAGGGAAAAAAAAACCCAAACTTGAAACATGAAATATTCATTTTTTAAATTTTATGTAACATTAATCCTGAAAAAAGTAGGTCTACTTCCCTGTTATCACACTCTTTAGTCAGTGTGATATTGTGCTGCAGCTCAGCTCACACAATGGGTAGCTGTTGTTGTCAGGCAGTTTTCTTACACTTTGGCAGCTCCTCTCAGTATTACTGAGAACATAGCACTTTCCAAATGTCTCCTCTTCAAAGAATAATAAACTTCTCAGAACTGCTGCTGCACTGCTCTTGTTTTCCACGTAAAGGTTATGAGAGGTAAAATGATGAAGAATCAAAATAATTGTATTATGTCACATCAGCTTTTTTTGTTCTTTCTTTTTTTTTCTTTTTCTTTTTTTGCATCCTGGTGGACATTTTGGGCTCTTTCTCACACAAACAGATGGACTGTCTGGATTACCTCAGTGCTGTCAGATCCTGTCAAAGCAACAATCCTTGTCATACTAATATGTTGGCAAATATCACTAAAGACTAAAACTAAAGACTAACAGCTCAAATATTAACACAAAAACCACCTTTGTGTATTGTTTCAGTAGAAGAATGACTTTGATGAGTACTCCTCTTTCCATTGTCAGTGACTGAAATGTTTACTTAAATATGTATTTATTCAACAATCTATCCAAATTGTTTCCTGTTCTTGCCTCCACACAGACAGATGGATGCCCTGAATAGTCCCAGGAAATGGTTACATGTCCATCCTGTTGGACGGCCTCACTGTGTTGGACAACATTTACTGGCTTGAGACCATCATTACTCCCACTGAGTCTCGTACCACATCGAGTATATGAGTGCTTTGTGGTTAGAGTGGGAGTGCTGGTAGCAAGTCAAGCACTTTATTTTTTAAAGGGAAAAACAATAGCGCAGGGGAAAAAAAATCACATTTCCTCATCCTCACAATCTTACTCTTCTCCTCAGAGACCTTGGACCCCATTCACAAACACTGCACACACACAAATATGTGCTTGAACCGTGCATGGAAATGCTTTAAGCACAAATCCACAAATATTTACATTTTCATCCCTAAAATTGTTCATACTGCGAGCAAATTTGCAACTGCCCTCAGACCAAGTGTATGCACAAATGATGAAAATGCAAACACACATACGCGGTATACAAGTAGCGGACACAAGCCTGTCAGTTTAGAATAAATCTGTTTCATTAACTTAAACAAAACTGTAGGAACAAAATTGTATGCACGCTTACTTTGTTTGCAAATGACAAACATTTCTGCACAGATATTAGTGAACTGAACTCCTTAGCATGTGGTTTGTGAGCATGACCTTTGTTTGTCTTGCCTTTCAGAAATTACCTTAACTGAAAGCTCACCACCAACAAGTGAAGGCATAGACAGCAAACGAATGTAAAAATATACCCGCCTGTATGCTCGAACTAACAGTAATTACTAAATCTTCCTGCTGTGAAATAATTGTAAAGTGGAAAGGTTATTTATGGTGACTATAGTTATATGCATTTTTAACAACTGTGTTTTACCTATTTTAGTTTATTCTTTTGGTTTTGTGTATTCACCTATAATAGACTGGCCAACTGTCCACTGTGTACCCTGCCTCTGCCTCAAGCGGATAAGCAGTTAACAAAATGAATGGATCGATATTGGCCATATATTTTAGTGTGATCTTTATTTCCAGTAAACAAGCTGAAACAACTGTAGCTTCAGTACCCAGTTTGGGTAAGCATGGTAAAGACAGATGATTTTGTGAGCTAAATGGTCATATATGGTATAGTTTATGTGTTAGTTCACTAAACAAGAGTTAAGCTGAATATTTGACTTGGACTTATTTAAATGCCACTTTTGCTGTGTTAGCTAGATGAGTAAATGTGCAATTGTACATGTTAACAGATAAAACAGAAATAAAAACAGTATGGTTAATATGGCAAGACTAAAAGTCATGCTAACAAATTGTTGTTAAAATTGTTTAACTTGAATGGTGATATTCTTTCAAGGAAAATGCTAACATGTAAACATTTGACTTTTACCATTACTAATTTAAGTGTGCTAGCAGGCTGAAATTTGCTAACAAGTTTTTAAATATAAATAATAGCTAAGGCTAACTAAAATATTGACATGCTAGAAGAAAACTCAGAAGATCACCAGTGATTCATCCTATGGGAACTTTGACAACAAGAACAAATTTTCATGCTGCAAGTGAGTAATTTAATTTGTGAGAGTCACAAGGGAAACTGCCCCGCACAGCAGGGCTGAGTGTAGTTCACGTCTGCTTCTCACTTGATAGTTTAACATTAAAGTAGAAATTTCAAATCAGTCGCTGCAATCGTGAAACATTTCTTTGCTTGGCTTTGAGATAAGGCTTGAAACTATCTTAAGCAGCTTTTGCAGCTTTGGAGCAATGGTTGGTGATAACTGAACTTAATTTCCTTATATTCTCCTGAATATTATGCTGTAAATGTGGCATGATGACATCTTTTGCTGAACGTGCAGGCATTGTTAGTGTATCCACTGCTTACATTCTGTATCTGAATGTTCTGCCTGTTACTAACAATGCTATTTTATTTGGACTAATGAGTTGAAACTGCAGTGTCTTTATTAGTGTGCATATTGTGACACTATTCTGTACTACAGGGTGATGATATACTATGTGGTGTAGTTACATAGACAAATCGTGCCAGCAGCTCCAAGGTGGAGATCAAGACATTTTATTTTATTTTTTTTATCCAGCCTGTGTGATAATTACCTAAATGAAAACTGGCTACCAGTTGGCTAGTTGGCAGATTGAACTACTACACTCCCCCTCCTCACTTTTCCCTCTGAGCTTCACAGAGCTGAGCACCAATTGGCTCTGTTTTATTCTCACACTTCCTAACCACCTGTCCTGCTCACAGTCAGTGTGGCAGCATGGATCAACTTACGTTTGCCAGAAGCATTGAGTATGCAACACAGGACCGAGGAAGGCAAAGCCATGACCAAAGAGCTTATCCTGGTATATTATCAGAGGCTCCTGAAAATAGCTAATCTGAGTGGTCAGAAAGCTTGTAGTGGCCTGGCAAGGCTTTACAGGTTTGTGTTGGCATCTGCAGAGATGCAGTGGGGCATCAGTAGAAAAAATGCCATCTGGCAAGCCACTATAGTCAATACATATTATGACCTAAATGGCCTGCTTTGTGAACCATTTTCATGTGATGATTTTCATAATCTGCTATAAGCCGAATGTTCTCACATAGAAATGTTCAGTGTGTCTTTTCCAAATAGATAAAGCACGTCATGTCTGGACTGATCTACATTTATCCACCTTTAATCCATACTTTCTGTTCCACCATCCACCGACCTATCCATCCATCCATCCATCCTGTCCATATTTGTTCTCAGTAGAGGTGCTTCTATCCTAGTGTTTTGTCAGAGGTCTGATGGTAGAGTCGCATATGTTGCTCTCAGCCAGAGCAGGTGGCCAACTGTTGGAGGAGAAAACACTCAAAACACTGCTAACAGTTATGCATATGGTAAAGGCCTCCCATCCTTTCCATCATCCATCAATTGTTTCATTCATTCATTCCATGTTCATTCATCTGTCCACTCAAATAAGATGACACCTGTAAGCTACTAAAGAAACAAAAGGATGACTATGGAGAGAAAGTAATCTTTATAAACCAAAAACCCAAATGAACCTAGTGCACTTACATTTGTATAAATATAAGTAAATTAATATACTCTGTACTAATTTTGAATCAGTTACATCCATTTTCACTAAAAAAGACTGGTGCTAGTACCAATAAGCTGGGACCACCTTGGCACCACAATGTTGCTGGGCCCAAAGTTGGGAGAGGATGTCATGGGAGGGGCAATTGCAAGAAATTCACAAACGATTTCCAAATGATTACCTTCCCATGGAAACTCCCCCAACTTTATGTAACGCTCAGCTCTCAAACCTGCTGAAATGTGGACTGGTTCTTCAGTGGCACCAAGGAAGAACTGGCAGGAAGGAAAAACAATTAGGTTTTCACTCCTAAGTAACAATACTCTGAAACACAAGAAGCATTGCATTTGTGAATACAGTGGCATAAAGCTCTATCAACATTTAGTTATGCCAAATGTTAACTTTTAGGTTAAGTTTAACAATCATGTTCCTCTCCTTTTGTTCCCAGAGTAATTACAGCTGCCATTTCTAGCTTTCTTGTTTTCTTTTCTCTCAGCTGCACTAACTCATGCTTGCACTAACATAAAGCATAGCGCATAAAGACGTTGCAATATAAACGTCCTCATATAATCATATTTATGATATGACATCCTGTAACGAGGAACAGATTGGTGGTAGTTAATAGTGCAGTGGTTGAAAGGCTTTCTAGCAGGTGTCCAGAGGATGTACAGCAGCTAAGCTCAGAGCTGGTCCTATAAAGCCTCTCTTGCTCAGAATCACTGTCTTTTAATTAACCAATCCTCCTCAGAGACATGGGGAGCGTGGGAAGTGTGCGTCACACAAGCACGGTTAACACACAGGCTAGAAAGAGTGTGTTCTGGAAAAAAAAAAAAAAATCTATCCAGATTCACTTCTTTCTTATAATCTCTTGGCTG
>VUQI01063649.1:0-13316 GCA_015106735.1 Paratilapia polleni | reverse complement strand
TGTAATTAACACAAAAAAAAAAAAAAAAAAAAAAAATGCAGACAAAGAGCCACCATGATCTGACTATGAGCCTTGAAGAAGTGACAGCAGAGTAGTGTCATAAGAAAACTTCACTAGAAAACTACCTTGCTGGGTAGTCCTACAGCTGTCCATGTACAATATGAAAAGTAAAGGAGAAAGAACACAGCCTTGTGGAGAGCCAGAGTTTGAAGTAATAAGATTGGACATACAACCATTTACAAAACCCCATTGAACTCCTGTCAGTTAAAAAATTTAAAAGCAACAATAAAATCTGGTCAGGTAACTTAAATTGGGAGGCCAGTCGCTCAATCAGTATATGGTGCTGTATCTTATTAAAAGCAGAGGAAAAAATCTGCAAATAAAATTCTCATGAGATTTCGGTTTTTCAAGATGCTTATATGCTCTATCCAAAATGAAGAGCTTTGCATCATCAACACCTTTACCTACTTGATAAGCAAACTGCAATGGATCTAGTTTGCCATCAGTTAGGGACACAACCTCATCTTTTAAGATTTTCTCAAATGTTTTCATCACAAGGGATGTAAGTGCGCCTGGTCTGAACTCGTTCAATTCTCTTGGATTTTTAGATTTAGGAACAGGAATTATAGTTGCCGTTTTCCATACAACAGGTATACTGCCGCCCTCTGCACAACTCTGAAACAGAATAGAAAAAACCTCACTGAGCTGATCAGCGCAGTAGTGTAGCGTGTGTCCACAAATACCATTGGGACCAGCAGCTTTCCTAATATTGACCTTCTTGAGTAAGGTAGTAACTCGTTCTTGTGATATTATGTCATTCTGAGGTGTAAAAGACATCCTTAGTCTGGAGATATTACCTAGAAAATCAGACCTTTCAAAACGAGAAAAAAAGGAATTAAAAGCATTTGGGAGATTGGCTTCATCCACACCATGTACAGAAATGGATTGCCTTGTCTCCCAAGAGCACTGATTTAAATCATTTTCTTCTTGTTAATGACAAATTTGAGTTCTTTAGTTACCCAAGGTTTGTTATTTGGATAAATAACAACCCTTCTGGATGGAATAACCAAATTTAAGCAGAATGTAATATATGATGAAATTGTGTCAGATAATTCATTAATATCACAAACATAAAAAAAACACTGCCAATATGTGCACTCAAAACATCCCTGAAGAGAAGAAATGCTGTCCTCTGACCAAATTTTAACTGTTCTCATTTTCTGACCCATAACCAAGATCAATAGTTGTGCTCTTTAGTGTGGTGGCGCAAGTCACATATGTTCCTAAAATCTTGTTTAGAGTACAATGATTAAAATCCCCAAGGATGAATTTCGGTGCTTCTGGGCACTTTTCGAAACCAGTTTTTGAGTTACGTCCGCAATCAGCTCAGCAGCTGACATATTAGCTCGTGGATGAATGTACACCACTCATTGTTGAAATTCACAAGGCAAATAGTCGGGGCAAAGTGAAATTCTCAACAGTTCTAGGTCAGCAGTACATATCTTTTTCCTGACCTACAATATTACAATACCTTTCGTTGACATAAAAACACACACCCCGACCACGGCTTTTCCCAGTAATTTCTGGTGACCAGTCCAGACGAACTGGTTTTCCAAACCTGCTTAATATCAGGTCCTCATCACGATCCTGTTAAGCCACGTTTCCATGAATACAAGTAGACCAGTATCTCTGAATCCACTTCTGAGTTTGATCCATGCCTCCAATTCATCTGTTTTATTTCTGATGGACTGCACATTTGACAGCAGTACAGGAGGAAGTGGAGGAAGTTTGGGGCAGTCATTTAACCTGAGTTTCTTGAGTGTCTGGCGTAGACCACCTCTTCTCCTCCTTTGGAATTTTGTGGCCAGCTTGCACAATTCCTTTGGGATACTAGCTGGTATCACACCGGCTATTGAGGTCTGCAGACAAAGAAGGAACTCTTGACTGAGAGTAACTCTCCCTTGCTCGGTGTACCAAGGCCGTAGCAGGGAGAGGAGCCCACAAGCAACCTTACTACATAAAATAAAATAAAATAAAAAGTTCTCCCATGGTCTTTGTCGCCGAATCACTAGCCAAGTCGTTAACAATATCCACACGAACACACGCACATACAACACATGGGCAATGTCGCACTTAACAACAAGATCTTCTGTCACACAAAATGGTGAACTACTAGTAATAATGGTGATGGGGGAAAAATAAATCAATAAAATACAGAATGAAGCTTTACAATAAAAGAATAATTCAGAAGCAATAGGAGAAAAGAAGGTACAGAGTTCGCAATTCTGAGGTTTTCAGGCCTGTGGTGCCCTGACAGGAAAAAAAAAACTCTGTGATCTCAGTTTTTATATTTTACTCCACATTAAACAGTGATACTAATTATCTCATATCATTTGCCCCTTTAATTCATAGTAAATAATTGATATCTGATGCTAAAGAAATATAACCTATTTCTTTTGTATTATGCAGTCTTTTCCATTAGCTCACAAACAAAAGTGGCAACAGCAGATCTGGGACTGGGACTGGTGCTTCCATCTGAGACATGGTGGCAGCTTCTTATACGAGTTGTACTAAAACATTTTCCAGCTGAGTGTGAAAATGTGCTCTTATTGTTAGAAACAGCAGTGTGTTAATCAAAACACCCTAACTCAGGGTCCAGATTGTTAGTCATTGCCATGATGGCAAGTAGTATGAGCAGCTAGGATACATTTAGGGCAGCTGTGGCTTACAAGTGGGTCATCTGCTAATTGGAAGGTGAGTGGTTTGCTGGCTCAGCTCCAGGAGGGAGAGGTAGAGTGGCGTGGTTTGGGGAGCAGTGCCAGCTGAGGAGAGTGGCACACCTGTGTGACATGGCTAATTAACCTCTCTTCTTATAGTAGGTGCAGGGCCAGAGACGGACACAGGGACGAGACACACAGCAGTGAGCTTGGAACAGACAGCGCTCCACAGCACGTGAAATGGAGCCTGTGTGTGTAAAATAAAGAACTGTGTGTGGGAAACCAGAGTGGACACTCATTCTTACTGGGGAGGACTCACAGTGGCAGAGGTGACTGCCACAGGTTTTTATCCCTAGTTCCTTCAGTCCACATGTCAAACTGTCCTTGGGCAAAATACTGAGGCCATAGTTTCATAGGTTAAAGGATTTAAAGGCATAAAATAAACCACTGTAGGAATGTGTGTGTGTAAAAAGGGTACAGTCATGTGAAAAAGAAAGCATGCTTTCATTTCTAAGGTTTTATTTATCAGGACATAACAAAAAAAAATATTCTCATCTTTACCAGGGTCCTATTCCAATTCCCTAGTTCAAAAAGTTAGTTTTAAGCAACTCTGAGTGTGTTCACCCTGAGTTAAGCATGTGTGGGATTAATTTTAAAAAATCCATCATCAATGGAGCACCAATACACAAATCACCATAGAAAGCCTCAATTTGATTCCAGTGTACCAAGGAATATGAATGTGGACCATGGCCTTTATCTTAAAGGACAGGATGGGAGAAAATAGTTATTTTAATTAGCTTGATCCACTCTGTCATCTTCATAGATGGTATAAAATGTTTATATAAAAGATATGATTTTTTTCCAGTGTCTTTGGTCATCATATACCCAACTTGAATTTTAGGTGATGATGAGATGAGAAATACTTTATCCCATATTTGGGAAATTCTTTTGTTACAGCAGTTGAAATGAATGATGATAATATCTAGCAGATGATTCTCTGCCAGACAGGATAACAGTTTGTTCAATGAAGCTGTGGTGAAGAGATGTGTCCAGTTTGCAGCCAGTCACAGAGCCAGCCTTCCTGTTGTGTTTATTCAGTCTGTTGGTGTCACCAGCTCCAATGTTGCTCCGCCAGTGACCCACAACAAAGGACACTGCGCTCACCACAACTGACTGATAGAAAATCTTGATTTTGCTGTACACATTGAAGCATCTCGGCGTCCTTAGAAAATAGAGCCTGCTCATCCCATTTTTTTTATACAGCCTCTGTACTGGTCTTCCAGTTCAGCCTGTTGTCAGTGTTGACACCCGGGTACATGTACTCCTCCATCAATATCAACGTCCTGTCCTCGGATAGATGAGGGTCGTGTGGCCGTCCTCTTCCTTCTGAAGTTGATCACCATCTCTCTGGTCTTATTCACATTCAGAAGCAGGTGATTCCTCCCAGACCTCTCCACAATTCTTTGTACTCCTCCTGCCCATCACTAATACTAATACTGCAGAATTGTATTTCTATAGATGGCATGACCCGGAGTTGTACTGAAAGTCTGAACAAGGTGAGCAGGAATGGAGCACCGTCTCCTGTGGAGCTCCTGTACTGCACATCACCAAAGCAGACATTTCCTGTAGCTTCTCTCTCAGTAACAGCCGCTGAATCGTGTTAAATGTACTTGAGAGATCAAACAAGGTGATCCTCACCATGCAGCATGTAGATGGTTGCTTCTTTCACTCCCAGATTTGGTCTGTAAGCAAACTGCAGAAGGTGAAGAGATGTTTTCACCTGTGGTCTCAGGTGTCGCAGGACTAGTCTCTCCAGCACCTTCATCACGTGATGTGAGGGCAACTGGTTGATAGTCGTTAAGCTCTGATGTTGTTCACTTCTTCAGTACAGGAACTAGACAGGATGTTTTCTGTAACGCCGGTATCTTCTCCTGTTTCAGACTCAGGTTGCAAATATGACTCAGGATCACAGACAGCTGTCTAAGGACAGGTTCTCAGAACCTTGGATCTGTTGCCATCAGGGCCAGCCTTGCTCTGGTGTAGTTTCTCCGGGTGTCTCCTAACCTGGCCAGAAGTTACAGCCAAGCAGGGGGTGTTTATCAGATGTGGGTGGGTCTGATCCACAGAGTTCACCTGTGAGGAAGAAGGGGGTGGAGGGCTAAATCACTGAAGGTAGCGAGGGTGTGTGGAGGCCAGAGTGTGTTGACACCTTAAACCAGTGATTTTCTTCATTACACTCCACGCATCCCTTGTTGTGTTCTGGTTGAGTTTGGCCTCCAGTTTCCTCCTGTAGGAGTCCTTGTATTTCCTCAGCTATACCCTTAAGTTGTGCTGCAATTTTTTTCAGTTCTTTTCTGTCCCCAGACCTGAACGTTTTCTTCTTTTAATTAAGCAGTTCTTTGAGCTCACCAGTGATCTAAGGCTTATTGTTCTCAAAGCAGCATACTGGTAAGATGGTTCACAAGATGTGGTTAAAATGGTAAATGGACTGGTACTTGTATAGCGCTTTTCTACTCAGTTTGAGTACTCAAAGCGCTTCAACTACATGCCACATTCACCCAGTCACATGCACATTCATACAGCACTTTTACCTACACTTAAGCACTTACTAACATTCACACATACACTCACACTCCTATGAATGCATCAGGGGCAATGTGGGGTTCAGTATCTTGCCCAAGGATACTTCGGCATGCAGACTAGGGGAGCCAGGGATCGAACCACTGACCTTTCGATTAGTAGACGACCCACTCTACCTCCTGAGCCACAGCCACCCCATCATCAGTAATGACTATAAAAGCACAAAAATGCTGGGTTAGCAGGTGTTCTACAGTGGGATGAGTGATGTCACATGCTTTCTCTGCATCAGCTGTTGGTTGCAACAACAATAACAGATGGCAAGGCAAGTAATATGGACAGAGTCCAACAGCTATCAGTTCAATATCAGGGCCACAGAAACATTCCTTCACAGTAACATGTACAGGATTGGACCACTTTTTGTTAAAAAACGGTACAATTCCTCTACCTTTCTTCTTGCTACTCAGATTAAGGTCTCTGAAACCAGTTACGGTCACACGGTGGTCGGGGAAGTGAGATTTCAGCCATGTTTCCTTGAAGCACATCATACTGCATTAACAGTGTGTCTTAATCAGTGCTCTGAACTCTTCCATCTTATTGCCCAAAGGACTTCACATTCCCCATGATAGCAGGAATGGATGGTTTATATCTCCTCCTTTTAGCTCTTCACTTAGCTCCAGATCTGCAAGCCCGACGTCTCCTCCTTAGGTCAGGGGTAGTGGGTCTCGTTCCATTTAGTATCACTGGTGTATTGGGCGCCATCAGTTGGTCCCGTGTGTAAACAATGCGGCTGCCCATTGGTTTAAAAATAAAACAAACAAAAAAAAATCACAAGCAAGAAAAACAAGGTGTACAAAGTAGCAAACTTATTATTAATTAAGAATAATTCAGTAAGTGATTAAGAAAATGGCAAAAAAACCACAAAAATCCCACCAGAAAACACAATAGCCTCTGTTGTAACAGGCTACCTCTCAGCACGGTGCCAAGACTCAGCATGGTGCCACGAAGCTGAAATCTTACCTAATTTTAAATTTCATTTTTAACTCGTTATTAAGCTGTAACCTGACAGGGACCAAATGTAGGTGACTGAAACTGAACATTAAAATATGGAGAAAGGGATAAAACTCAGTTTACCTGGAATTATGTTATTGGATAGACCCACTAAAATTGTCAGTGGAAAATATGTTGAGGTTTAGACTTTGAATTTTCAGACACTGTACCTTTCAAAATGTTGCTCAACATCATTTGATGAATGTATTTCAACATCTTAACATGAAATATAGTCAAATACAATCAGACTGTATGCTGTATGTATGGACATTGCTGTTCCACTGGACACATACATAGTAAAAGACGGAGGAGAAGCGAACTTGTAGGCGTTCGCATGCCGTGGAGGCAAATTGTAATTTATGCCTGCACCTTCAGACTCAAGATATGAAGTACCATACCTATGTTTTATCATCTGAGAAGGGGTCCCCTTCACCAAAGGAAAGTGACACAGCGACCAGCGTCGGGAGAGTAAATATTGGCACAGTAGCCTTTCCCAGATGCAGAGAGAGAAGGATTTTACAAGTGACACTGAAGTCACCTGCTTTCTGTTCAATGGGTAATTCAACCTAACCCTCTATACTCTATTCCTCCACCACTGCTCTCTCCTCCCTCATTTTCACCTCATCCTCTTCCTCCACACCTCATCTCCTAAACTGAAGTCAGGGTTCTAACACATGAAAATGTGCACAAACATGTTTATTTCTTCCCAATATTGTTACAATTACTTATTGTCAGCAGATTAGTCATGCAACCCTCCTGTCTCCAGACAGCTGACAATGAGCTGGCTAACAGCAGTAACAACAACATCTGGTTATAAGCTAACATTATGCCAGCTAATGTTAGGCTCGAGTTTCCTAAAAATCACACTTGCCCTCTGATAAACAGTTTGATTATGTTCTCACATCGAATGAGAGTTTATTCGCTAAGTGTTCGAGTCCAACATTGTTAGCAAAACTTTCTTTAAAGTGGATCTAACACCAACTAACAGCAGCGCTTGCCGACAGAAAAGTTCAGGATATCCTCAACAACTCACCTCAGTATCGCTGTCATTGGTCAGAAGTGAGCTTCACTGACCTATCGACCCATATCAGACTCCTTACGCAAAGTTTTACAGCTGCCTCCAGAGTAAATAGATCTGGACACCTGGCTGAGGTTAACAGCAGACTGACAACCTACACTTATTGCAGCCAGAGTTGTTTATCCTACAGCAGCCACCATAGCTAGAATTACGCACTTGAATTGGGAGGGGTAAGAACACAGAATTCAGTTGACTGCAGTCTGCAATCTGACATCTAGCGGTGATGTTTTGCATACTGTAACTTTAAAATCTAGTTGTCATTTCAGCCTTATATTAACACAAATATTCACATCATCTCCAACAAGTTCTCAACTGTGGCAGATATTTTTCCATCAGTGTGATTGATTACAACATGGTTATTGATCAGTGCGTTTTGTTTCTAAAGCTTTATAACTATAAGTTTTTTATTTAAACAGTGATTGCTATAGTAATATACAGTAAATATTTCAGTGCAGGGGAACTGACTGACAACTGCCTTATTGTCCATGGAGTAACAAACCTGTGACTCAGAGTTGGAGACTGTAGATGTTATTCTGACCTGATCATAAATCAGTGACTCTGTCTCTTGATTGATTACAAAAGCAGTCTGAAGTACAAAAAATAACAAACTAATGTCGAACTGGGATTTCAGTGTTTCTAAAAATGTAAACTTCTGCAAATTACTTTCCTCCACTTTATGCTTTAATAGCGACTTTATGAATGAGGAAATGAAACCAAGTGTCAGTCAGCTGGTTCAGGTGCAGCGGGATGGGCGGAGTCTGAGAGAAACTCAGTTTGTTGAGGAAAACTTGCCAGCAAGCAGGTTAGGTTCACAGAGTCTGTTACTATGGTAACTGACTCTGAGATTTAGTTAGCTCTCTTTCTGGAACAGAAAACTTGGAGATTCTATTATCTCAGGTTTGCCAAACTCTGAGTTTTTACTAAACCTGCCTACAGAACGGGGCCCAATTCTTGAAATTGGGTAAATGTAACCTCAGATCAATAACACCATGTCATTATTTAACAAAACCTAAGCGAAAATACAGAAGCAGCGTGTGAAAAACTCAGTACACCCCATGTTTAGAAGCAGTAACTTGAAGTAATTGTTTGCTGTGTAACCTTATCAGTCTCTCACATCATTTGGTCCACTCTTCTTTACAATGTTGCTTCAGAGAGAAGAGGCTTTCTCCTGGTAACCTTTGCAAACAAGACATACTTGATCAGTCTTTTGTTATGTTGCACTGAACGTTATGAACGTTAACATTTAACATGCTAACTGTGGCCTGTAGAGTCTGAGAGCTCTTTGGTTTTTTGCAGTTTCTCTGAGCATTGCATAGTCTGACCTTGGCTAAATTTGCTGGGACCTCCACTCCTGGGAAGATTAGCAAATGTTTTTCACTTGACAACAATCTTTCTCACTGTAGAATGATAGATTTATAACCCTTCCCAGATTGATGGACAGCAGTAATTGCTTCATTAAGATCATTGCTGATGTCTTTCCTCCTTGGCATTGTGTTAACACACACCTGAATGCTCCAGACATGCAAACTGCCAAAACTTCTGCTTCCACAGAGATGGTCACACTTGCTGGTGATCAGTTAATCAAATGCATTTGATTATCAGCACCTGGCTGCTGCTTACCTTCTGAATTCTTATGGAAGCAGTAACGGTGTACTTAGTTTTTCACATACTGCTGTTGCATTTTGGCTTATTTTTTGTTAAATAAATACAGTAATGACATGGTGTAAGATGTCATGGTCTTGTTTACTGGACGTTGTATTTACCTGATTTGAAGACTTGGTAAGGACCAGATGATTTTTTTTTTTTTTATTATGTCCTCATACATAAAACCTTAGAACTGAAAGAGGGTGTACTTTCTTTTTTGTCTTTAATGTGCCTTGTAGTGTAAAGGCACTTTGAGTGCCCAGTATGAGTAACACTCTCCATTTACCAGGTCTTAAATTGAAAATGGTACAAAGAAAACATGTCAGATGCTAAGAGTGAGAAATTTGTTTTGAAAAATATGTACCCATTTTGAATCTGATGCTTGTTGAAACAGGAGAAAGAAAAGACTGGAAAGGGTTACCTCTGAAATCTTTGTTTAGAGTTTGAGCTTTTTGGGCTGGTCCAACCCAGAGAGATATAGAGGATGAGACACAGAACTTGAAGAAAAAAAAATAAAACTGCCAACTGCATGAAGAAAGTGTGATCTTTTTAGCAAGATGTTTTCAGTGGTTTGTATTTTGCAAGAGGAATGTGATTTATACTTTAAAGCACCCGCCGCATTTAAGAGTTATGTCTGCACCATTACACTTGTTAACCTGATGTCCCCACTAAGTAGTTTTGTTCCCAATCTGAATCCTTTATATGTCATCTGATACTTAAGTTTACCTTAATGTGCAACAAACGGAAATACTCTCTAGCCATACTTTACTTCAAGGACTAACTGACCCTACTTATTCATAATAAATATGAGAAATTATGAGATCAAAATGAAAGATTAACTGGAAGAATGTGGCTCCTTAAGCTGAAATGGAGCAGGCAGCTTGTTGGGGTAGTAGGAACTACAGAGACACACCACCTACTCTAATTGTACAGTGCCATTACAAAGTAGATCTTCTTTTACCTCACAAGAAGATGTCTGGCAAACACAGAAAACAACTTCCAGGGAGCATGATGCATTTCTTGAAATAGACCTAATTCAGTGGCAGTTAACCTGACATCAGTGATATTCAGCTCTGGCTTACAACAGACTTGCACAAGACACATGTAAATGTTTTGCACGTCTTTGCTAATAGTAATTAATATAAATTTAACCTTTGTTCAGTGTCTGTGTGGTGTCCAGTCTTTGTAGGGTTCAGGCCAAGATTTAGTTTATATTAATATCCCGGTGAATAGGCACGATACTCAGGGTATCTGTGTCTCTCGCCATCATGTTTTTTGGTCAC
Organism: Paratilapia polleni; assembly: GCA_015106735.1. Classification (NCBI taxonomy): domain Eukaryota; kingdom Metazoa; phylum Chordata; class Actinopteri; order Cichliformes; family Cichlidae; genus Paratilapia; species Paratilapia polleni. The sequence continues at coordinate 2,967 of VUQI01063649.1, read as the reverse complement.
CTATGCCAGGTTGTCTCAGCTGTTAATGGAAAACTTTCTGCTGGCTGAGCACTCTCTGGCACTCTATTTATTTATTTATTTATTTATTTATTTATTTATTTATTTATTTGTTTGTTTGTTTGTTTGTTTGTTTGTTTGTTTGTTTGTTTGTAAACTGGCGTCGGGCATATTTAACCCTGTTATGGCTCTCCACTTGTGGCATTATGATATGCTATGTTATTTTGTTATACTGTACTGTCCTGTACAATCCAAGTGATATAAATTTTGCAATTAGAAGCTCTATGCAGACATCTGTTTACCCTCAGTTTATTGTGATGGACAAATTAGAGACTACATTGCAAGGGCATAAACTGCAGTGGACTCACACTTTAAAGTAGTATACTGCTACTTTAATGTTTGGGTTCATTTTTAAATGTTATTGTTTTTGAAAGAAAAGTACATTTGTTTAGGGGCGGCTGTGGCTCAGGAGGTAGAGCGAGTCGTCCACTAATCGGAAGGTCAGTGGTTCGATTCCTGGCTCCCCTAGTCTGCATGCCGAAGTATCCTTGGGCAAGATACTGAACCCCACGTTGCATTCATGTGAGTGTGAGTGTGTGTGAATGTTAGTAAGCACTTAAGTGTAGATAAAAGTGCTGTATGAATGTATGTGAGACTGGGTGAATGTGGCCTGTAGTGTAAAGTGCTTTGAGTACACAGAAACTGAGTAGAAAAGCGCTATATAAGTACCAGTCCATTTACCATTTTCACTTAAAGTAACAGTAAATTGATCAGAACCATGTTAAAATGACAGTAAATAATTACCACAAATAATGATTTTAAGGGAATATCTACAGATGCCCTTTTTCAGCAACCACGTTTGTTCCAGTAGCACACTGTGTTAAGTAATACAGGTTTATCATGTTAAAAGGCTGGAAAATTGGGCTCAACTATTTATCAGCTGTTTTCTTACAAAATACTTAAAGCTGGCTGTTGCTTCGCATCTTTTCCACTCATTCTCTAGATATTAACTGTCACCTCTATACTCTCCGCTGTTGAATAAGGCAAAAATGTCACACTTAACACTTTCTGTGATTGTTCTCTCTACATTGCAAACGTTTCAATGGTTTGGGCTTCACTGTCAAAACATGGAATATACAATAAAACAGCAGAAGCTTAAAAAAAATAATTTGTTCATGTTAAAAATTATGCTACTTAGCTGCAGTTTGATGTTTGAGGGTTTTTTTGTTTGTTTTTAATTGAGACATTTTTATTTGCTGTGTGAAAATTTGTTTGTTCATCCAAAACAGTAGTCCTAGATCTCACTGCATCCATTTACCATTTGCAACACTGGAATTGTAAATTTTTTTGCCAGGACATAAGCTTTTTTGTGCTCTGTTGCTGTGACTCTGTTTGCATAGATACATCATGACAGTGACAGCCATACCCAAAGGCATTATTTTTTGGGGTTGTCCATTTATGCATCTGTGCGTATGTATGTTCTCTCATCTTTGGCACAGGCCTTCTCTTGGACTCAAAGAAGTGATTCAGATTTGGAAGTCCAAGTTAAAGATCACTGTGACTTCTCAAAACACATTTTTGGCCATAACTCAAGAATTCCTATACTGATCATGGATGATAAAATTATGAAGTGCTGACGTTTTATATTCTAGATCAAAGGTCAACTTTACTGTGACATAATATACTAAGAGGCATTAAAAATGCACCAGGTACCGATGTAAAATTTTTCATACATACAGTTAAAATAGCAAAGCAATTAAGATTAATGAAAAAGGCATTAGTAGCTCATTTCACATGAGTAGTCTTGCAAGGCCAAGTTGCCATGTCCACATGGTAAATGGTAAATGGACTGGTACTTATATAGCGCTTTTCTACTCAGTTTCTGTGTACTCAAAGCACTTTATACTACAGGCCACATTCACCCAGTCATACATACATTCATACAGCACTTTTATCCATACTTAAGTGCTTACTAACATTCACACACACTCCGATGAATGCATCTGACCTTCCGATTAGTAGACGACTCGCTCTACCTCCTGAGCCACAGCCGCCCCACAAAGCATTGGTGCGATCGATAGTCTGATACATTTAGAATAACAACACTGTCTTTCTGTGGTTTTCAATCAGATTCGCTGTTTCTGTTCTTGTACATTTTTTTTTTTAACCTTAATTCTTATTGGTCAGCTATGTGGTGACTGAACTGATGCAAAGTGACCTCCATAAGATCATCGTATCACCGCAGCCTCTGAGCTCAGACCATGCCAAAGTTTTTCTTTATCAGATTCTGCGAGGTAGGTCTTCTATTCTTTCAGATCATCTTTGTTGTTCCGTTTATTCAAGTTGAGTCCAACAAGAGCATCAATAGGGATGAGATGTGCTGTTCAGCTTGTCAGGTTTGAATAGTAACATAATTTTCTGAATTTTCCATCTATAGACCGATTTGAAATTTTAGTAATCAAGTGTGATTAATTCATAGACCTTCAGTTTTAATTCAAGCAATTTATCTAGCAAGTTGCATTAAATGTTAGAGCCATTTTTACATAATCTCTCAAATTTCACAGGCTTAAAAGTAATCAGACATGGCAGTGCAATCATAAATAAGAAAGGTGTGACCTTGTTATTTCATGAAATATTGAAGAGCTAAAAGATGTAGATTTGAGGTGGTGATAAATTTGTGAGTAGGATCTGTTGGTAAAAGTTTTTGCAGTTTGGGGTTTAGTTTCACTACTACTACTCAAAAAAAACAGTGCCTCCTCCCTGCCCCTGATTTATTTTTATTATTTTTTTTTTTTTTAAATAGTAATTTTTAATAAAAAAATTTTATTTTAACAAGTACATGCAAATGACAAGCCAAAATTTTCCCTTAATACTCTAGATTTTTCAGAGCTACAGACCCTTTCAGTACACAAGGGTCAGTTGAAATTTGGCTCTTTTTTTTTTTTTTTTCCCCAAGTAGTTTTTAGTTCT
>VUQI01063646.1:415-13712 GCA_015106735.1 Paratilapia polleni | reverse complement strand
GTGGAGAGCATGCCAAGACGCATGAAAGCTGTGATTGCAAATCAGGGTTATTCCACCAAATATAGATTTCTGAACACTTCCTAAGTTAAAACATTAGTAATGTGTTGTTTAAAAATGAATATGAACTTGTTTTTTTGCATTATTTGAGGTCTGAAAACACTGGAGCTTTTTTGGTATTTTGACAATTTTTTCATTTTCTGCAAATAAATGCTCTAAATGAAAATATTTTTATTTGGAATTTGGGAGTTATGTTGTCAGTAGTTTATAGAACAAAATAAAAATGTTCATTTTACTCAAACATATACCTATGAATAGCAAAATCAGAAAAAGTGATAATTTTGGAGTGGTCTCTTAATTTTTTCCGGAGCTGTATATAGCTGGAAAAAGCCAGATGGCTAGAAACAGGTGTTGAATGATCTTTCAGCCTCACTGGAATTTTGTGTTGAAAGGCCAAAACATTTACAGGCATCTTATTCACACAGTAGTAGTCATAATTTGAGCTACAGTGGAAGGTACAGGTTAGTGATTTATATGTATTAGTGATTTATATGTATATGTAACTGTCAACCTTTCACAGGCCCTGAAAAACAGCTTTTATAAATATAAATAAGTTTAATTTGGTTAAAATTATTTTAAAGGTCAAACAACATGTAGAGACCAGTCACTAAGTCACTAAGCGTCTGTGTAGTTAGAAACATTTCAAATTTAATTTTATTATTTATGTGAATTTTATTTTGAAAGGCTAGAATACTTACACACATCCTGTTAATACAACAGCAGTCGTAACAGGAACCACTAAGGACCCACGGAATAGTTCATTATATACATAAATGGAGAACTTTTAATCAGCCCATTTAAGTGACTTTAATATCTGTGAATTTTATTTTGAAGGACACATTTCATTTGGTGTCTCATTTTAAAGGTGAAACAAAGTCTATATATGGGTGTCGATCACCTAATCCCTGTGTGTGAAAGGGACAGCCAAAACATTTGCTGAAAGGTCATTTTAATAATTATGAACTTTCATTTTAAAAGTACATAAAATCCAGCATCATTTACAACCTCTGATAAGCAGTTATATTTTTAGAAGCCTTTATTTTAAAAGTCTACTACACTTCCTGTATTACCTGTCAGTCATGTCATTTAATCTTTGAATGAGAGTCATATAATGAAGTATGGCTTGTAAAGATATGAGGATGTTGTTCATATGATGAATAACAACTGTGCTGATCTACTTTAAAGCTGCTGCTTGAATGGTCCTGATAAACAGAGGACCCCTATACACACCCACAGGAACAGCCATCGTAAGTTTTAGAGTGAAAGAGAAAAGGTGACATCACCCCACAGCTGTGGGAACGGTTGCTATGCTAAAGCCAGTGACAGGAGGGGGAGGTGTGAAAAATCCTCCTGTGTGAGTCAGGGAGGGACACAGACAAGAAATTGGGTCTCAAATAAAAGTTTACCAAAAGAAAACTACAAGTCCTATCTGAAAAATTCTTACACTGTGAGCGACAGCAACTTTCCAAATACCAAATACTCAATTTTCATGTTTGTAGTGTGTATTACATGGACGTGGTCATAGTGTAAAGACACCCTGCACCTCTGATTTTCAGCCAAAATTTGGGAGCTGTTTTATAATTGTTCTCTATGAGCAAGGTGGTTGGAGGAGGCTGCACTTTGGTGGCATTTATGAGAGAACTGTAAATCCTATCACAATGAGAATGACACTGGCTGAAAGAGGACGACACTGGCTTCATTTTGATGTACATATTATGCATATAAAGCAAAAGGTTTTGGCATGAAAGAAAGAGAAATCAACTTTGTCTGATTATTTTCCAGGCTCAAAATATACAGTGGGTTATGTCATCACACTGTGGTGGGGAAATTCCATAAAAAAATCTAATTCTTCATAAAACTTAAACTGCTCTTGTGAAAAACAATCAAGACACGATTTTAGTCAATAACAGTCCAAAGCCTTGTGACCCATATAAACTGTGAATGGTGTTTCTACAATAAAGTATACCCAAGAGGTAGGGCTCCAAACTGGCCTGGGTTGGTGTACTTTTTGGGAGGATTTCCCTTTAACCCTTGTGTGGTCCTCCTGTCAACCATGCAACTTTAGCCCTCTCGGGACAAAAAAGACCCAATGACATTAGACTGTCTATTTACTATTTATTTTTTCACCTTTTTAGGCAACTCAAGACCAACACATTGATATATAATTTTCATCTTTTTTTTTCCAGAAATAATGGTTAGATTTAGTCAAATATACAAAATTAGGCCTCATTTACGAGTGAAAAGAAAAGTAATAAATCCTGAATTTTTTTTTCAATAGTTATAGTGAAAGTAAAAATCATTCAATCATCAATCAACTCTTTTTTCCACTTTTTTGGGCAAATTAAGACCAATATAATATCATTTTCATCATTTATTCAGTATTATTGGTCAGTTTTAGTCAAATATACAGAATTAGGCCTCATTAACAAGTGAAAAAAGCAATAAAACCTGAATTTTTTTTCAATAGTTATAGCAAAAAAAGAATTTATTGATGGGTATGCACAGATTGCAATATGTAAAGTTTTGAAAGCATTGTAAATTTTTGGATGGCAGCAAAAAAAAAAGAAAAATATAAAAATTACACCTGTGGTCCTCCCAGGTCACAAATGACCCGGTACAAATGAACTGTTTAGAGGTAATATAAACAAAACTTATCAACTATTTTTTGTTTCAGCTTCTCAGTCAATTCACAACACATTGAACAACACATGTATTCAGTATTTTTAATGTGTGACTTTTGCAAATATACATATTGCATTTGCTACACTTGATACTTGTTTTGTTGTCGTTACTGCAGAATTTACACCATCTTGTGCGTGAAGCATCAGGAGGGGGCTATGGGTGAGAGACTGAGGAAGTCCATGCACCCTGCTGGATATCAAGTACCAAGCTGGCAGAGGCTGGTGTGCAGGGTAGAATCGTGTGTTGCTGCATGAAGGGCATTACCAGTTCTTTATCAAGCTCCTCCAGGAAGCGCCTTCTCTTATGGAGCTTCCCCTGATTCCAAGTCTGGTCTATCTTGGTCAATAGGACAAAGGAGTTGTAAGTGGATAGGCTTACAACTCGCTCTGGACGCTCATCTATGGTCACATTAGACCCTAAGCTGTACAGGCCTTGTAATGACCACACCCACATATCCCACACATTCCGAATGGCGGCAAGTTTATCTCTCTCCCAGCATGCTGGTCTTGTGTCACAATCATCAAAACGCAAAACACATGTGATGATGTTTTTTCAGTGGCATAGTGGCTCGTAATATTGCCCTCCCTGTGTTGGCATTCCACAAACTTGCTGTAGCCTCTTTGCTGGACTTGTACACTCCAATGAGAATCAGGAGACCCAAGTGGCACTGAAAATCTACCTGGTCCATGTTTTTCCATGTTCTGCCAAAAATTAGCCTGCCCTCCTTGTTTGACATGTCCAGTATTATCTGTAAAATCTGACTTGATAAAAACATATCAAATGAAGACTTGATGCCATCAGTATGAGAGAGAGAGCATACCTTGTTAGACCCTCAGGGCTCCTCTCCCTTGCTGCTCCCATCATATTTCGTCAGTCCACTGGTGGGATTTTAGACCACAGTGCATTTCCATCCTTGGAAGTGAAAAGTTTTTCAACCTCAGCAGGTTCCTCCTCCTCCTCAGTGGATTCCTCCTCACTAGTGTCAGTATTTTCATAGATGCTACAGTCCTCTTCCTCTGACATTTCATCCTTTTCATCTTCTTCTTGCTCGCTATCCCCTCATCTTCCTCTTGCTCGCTATCCTCCTCAGCTGGGTTGAAAATAAGTTCAAGAACCTCTGTTGCTTTGTAGTGCCTCTTCATTTTGCTGTCTGAGACTCAAATGAGAATTTTCAGGGAGCCTAAACTTCTAAACCTTTTTTTGTTGTTTTTGTTTTTTCTTTAGTTGTTCAGTCCTTTGGAACAAGCAGGCATATCAAAGGTATAAACAAATTTGCTTACACAGGTGCAGCTTTGAAAAAATATCTGGTGTGTGCGTGTACGCACGCACATGCCTGTTCAGAGACATGCCTGTGGGCCTGTGATTGTGCATATAAATATTCATAAAACACGTATAAATTTATGAAGAAAGTTGAAATTAATTTTATCTATAAAGGATGCAGAGGGCACAATTCCTGAAAATTTCAAGCAATTCTATGAAAGTTAACCTTTAATAATGGTATGACAAAAATGATTTTGGGTCAAAAAGGACCCTAGACCACACAAGGGTTAAAATAAATGGGGGAAAAATTAGCATTTTTTTTGCGAAATTCGTAAAAACCGTGTGAGGACTCGCTACCAAAAGTCATAGCACACTATTCTCGATCAAGCCGCATATCCTGATATAACTTTTGTGAGGGTTTCCTCAAAGCTGTGAGACGAGTTATGCTTCAAAATTTTAGGCGGAAGAAGGAGAATAATAATAATAATAACAAATCTGACGAATAATAATAAGTGTGCTTCTATGCTACTGCATTGGCACACTTATTAATAAATCTGATGAATAATAGTGTACTTCAATGCTATTGCATTGGCACACTTAATAATTATAATAATAACTAGAAATTTTGTGATAAAATTTTTGAGTGTGCCAATGGTACTGCTGGTTCACTTTCCAGAAGCCAACAGGATCTAACAGGCTGTACACAGAGCCAACAGAAGCCAAGAATTGCTTTGTGTAGGTTGCAAGAAGTATTGGGTGCATAATGTAGCTGGAAAAAAGCCAGATAAAGAGATGGCTAGAAACAGGGGATGAATGGACTTTTAGCATCAATGAAATTTCATTTTGAAAGGCCAAAACATTTATAGGCATCCTGTTCGAACAGTAGTAGTCATAATTCGAGCAACTGAGGAAGCCACAGGATAGTGCATTATATGTATTAAAACAAATGTCACCTTTTACAGGCCCCAAAATGTAAAAAATAAAAATAATAGTAAAATATAAATAATCAGAATAATAAATCTGACAAATAATAATAAGTGTGCCTTAATGATATTGCACTGACACACAATATAATAATAATCAGAATAAGAAATCTGACAAATAATAGAAAGTGTGCCTTAATGCTATTGAATTGGCAGACTCAATTAAATATTTTCTCACCTTTTACCAAGCTTTAATCATATGCTTAACAAATAGATTGCCAGTCTGCTTTTGCAGTTTTTGGGCATTTAAACCCCAAATCAGTATGAAAAATATGTCAATTTAAAGACTCAGTATGACCTGTTTATCTGAAGAATAAAATAAATAAAATAAAAAAGGTTAGAGTCCAACCAAGATAGGATTTTTAAGCCTGGTACCGATATTTGGTGATTTAAAAATCCAACATTCCGAAATATCGTCCAATATTTCTTTTTGTCGGACACACAAAACATAAACAAATGTCCCTAACATTTGATATGTGTAGGTATTTATTTACTTGTTCATGGTCTGCCTGGCTGTCCTTGGATCAGCTGGTTGTTGTTTGTGGCGTTCCAAACACTGTGTTGCTATCATGGAAGTTGCAGAGTGCCTTCTGAACAAACTATGCAATGTCAACAAGGGTGCTTCTTGCATCTTTTCTTTATTTTAAAATTTTCATTTATTGGCTGTTATAAATGCCAATACTGATAGATCGGCAAATAGCTAATATCGGCCGATAATATCGGCCCGCTGTTAAATCGGTCAGGCTCTATAAAAGGTCCATTACATATTCAAAAATTATTTATTTTTGGCCATTTAGCCTTTTTTTAAAATTTAGGACAGGATAGTAGAGCAGACATGTAAAGGGGGAGATTGAGTGGGGGGGTTAGTGACACACAAGAAATGGTCCAGGGCGAAATCGAATCCAGGCCCCTGCAATAGCCTTTCACCATATGGGTTGCCTGCTCAACCCAGTACCAGCACCTGATGAAATCAAATTAACAATTAAAGCCCACAGTGCAAAGTCTACTTTATAAATACATAAAGTACCACTTCCTCTGTTTTTCTGTAACACTGCCTTTCTGTTTGGCTGATAATATTAGTATGTAGATATAAAGGCAATACCAAACTGAGAAAGTTTTGTATTAAATTCTTAGAATTTTCCAAGTTTTCAAGTTTTCCAAGAATTTCCCCACAAAAGTTAGGACTAAATCATAGTAAAGATAAAAGTTATTTACAAAGCATCTTAGTGTTTAACAATGTTCCACGGATGGTAACCTGGTAGAAGTAGAGAGGAATACTATTCAGAGGCCTAAGAGATTCTTAAGCAAAGGAGAAAATGGCAGAAAGACAAAGAGAAGTGGTGCCAGAGTGCACTGGAACAATGCTCTGCCACTTTTCTTAACCTTCCCGGTGAGGAAATAAAGTATAAGCAGCTCCATAAATCTGGTTAATTAATCTTTTTAGACTTGAGAGGATCCAACATGACACAATGCCATATAACAAAAAAACAAAAAAAACAAAACAAAAACAAAAACAAAAATCAAACTGAATGACGAAGCTGTCAAACTGATTGATGATGTCAACTCAATCATGCACATCCTCATTGGTGCCCTCCAAAACACATATTAGGGCCAGATTTACTTAATAGAGCAAATTAGTGTGATGCCACAGTTTATGCACTGATGGGAGTCAAAGTTTTTCCAGGTGATCTACTGGCAATGCATTAATTTATAATGTACAGTGTAAAAGCAGGTTTGGAATGTGTGTGGATAAATACATGTGATCTCTGGATAAACCTGACAGCCCAGGTGGAGTGCAGGATTCATGCAAGGAGGGCTGCGTTTTTATAAACTATTCCACTGTATAAACCTGAAATTTACGTGTAACAGCTGACGTGTAGGATGTGCATAATAGACAAAACATTATTTACCATCAGATCCTGACCTATACATATATTAATGAAGTGACTGTTATTGTCCCATGTTCGTAAATTCGCACATTGCTTTGGTCTTGTTTCTTTGTGTGGTCTCTGTGAGCCTGCTGGAATTTATTAAAGTCAGTATTTAATATCATAACATTCACATATTAATCTGCCACATTTCATCTCATTAATTGCTGGATTTTGACAGACTTTTCAATTTGGTTTATAACAAATCCACTACCAGAGAAAAGTAAAAACAAATAGTCACTCTTTGAGTGAACTGAGAAAAGACACACATTCATTCATTGTGGACCGATCTCTGTTTATAAAAAAAAAACCCTAAACCTATAAAAACCTATAAAAACCCTAAACACGGCAAACCTGTCCCTGCAAAATGTTATATTTACAGGGAAGGTTGCCTGTAAAACAAGAGACATCTTTTTATGCATATTGTATTGGGATTCTCCTCCTCCATCCCTCTGATGCTCTACTTTATACTCAGTTCATTTAAGTTCTGCTCTGTTTAATCACAATACCAGAATAATTGAGGGCCAGAAATATGTGGGGTTCAGCTCCAATGTTCCAGGGTGAAATCTCAGTGAATGGCTACAGGGCAGACCCAAAGCTTTGCTCACAGCTTTGAGCCATCTGCCCATGCAATTTACGCATTCATTCTGATAAACGTTCCCTTTCTCACTGGGAGCAAAAGAAGACATGCTTTTTTTTGGTGTTAAATTCAGTACAGTTTACAGTAAACTGTACACTGAAAACCTTGGTAAATCAGGTCTGTAGGACTCATTTAAATATTCTCCCATTTTTTTTCCTTTTTTCTGTTTGAGAGTGCATCATATCTAGTAACTGGGTCAAACACATCTCACCAAGGTAAAAGCTTCAGGTTTCAGTCCCTTACTCTCTGTGGCCCTGAGGACATCTTGCTAGAATTTTTTAGGCTAAGTTAGAAGCTCTTTGAGAAGATTCTCAGAGTGAATATGAGTGTGACCTTAACTCTAGCACCTTTTTACTAGAAGGTACTAATTGTGGCAGGAGCCATATGTTGCTACCACTTGGGCACATATTTGGTTTTGAAAGTTACATTGGCAAATTAAATTGTGCTTTCTAAACTACTTGGAATTCACACACTAATTATCATCAGTATCATTTCAAGGAAAAGTCACAAGCAAGTACTTTCAGATTAGGTTCTGATAGCATTCTGGAGGCAGATTACATCATTTACCAATAGTCTTCTAATTAAATTTAAATGACAACCTACTGTTTGCTAACATAAATTACAATGTATACAATCCATTTGACAAATGTAAAATTAAATGGTAAATGGACTGGTACTTATATAGTGTTTTTCTACTCAGTTTGAGTACTCAAAGCGCTCTATATTACATGCCACATTTACCCAGTCACACGCACATTCATACAGCTATCTATACTTAAGCACTTACTTAATATTCACACACACACTCACACCCTGATGAATGCATCGGGCGCAATGTGGGGTTCAGTATCTTGCCCAAGGATACTTCGGCATGCAGACTAGGGGACCCAGGGATTGAACCACTGACCTTCCGATTAGTAGACGACCCACTCTACCTCCTGAGCCACAGCCGCCCCATCGATTTATATAATATATTATAATAATTACTCTTATTTAATTAAATAATAAATTATAAAAATATATCACATTACATATGGATTATTATTATACATTCACAATGGCAAATGAAGGCTTAATTTGGGTTTCTAGTATTTAGGAATGAAGTTCACAGCTCAAAGTAGCTACATAATACTGTGTGCATTTATGTGTGTAGTGTGCACAGTATACATGTTCTCACCGTGGAGAGTTGAATCCACTGTCAACAGTTACTGAACTGGAGTCCATACTGTCCAGTCTAGCAGAGTGAGCTGACTGCTGGTTCTGACTGGGTTCTGGAAGGTTCTCTTTAGCACCAGGGAAGGCGAGGGTTCTTTCAAACCTCCTCTGTAGATCCCTCTCTTTCTCTCTTTCCAGCAACCACTGCATGGTCCCTGCTCCACTTCCTCCCATCACAGCAATGCTTCCTCCAGGCTTCTCATCCTCTCCTTGACTTTTAGCCCCTCCATCTTCGAGTTCATCATCATCTGAGACGTTGTAGTAGTCAAAGGTGGCATCTGCAGCACAGGATGTGGGTTCAATCCCTTGTGTTGGTGCAGATGATGTTGTCATCAGAGGCTTGGGAGCATCGAAGGCCTCCTGGGAATCAAGAGCATCACAGGATGACGACAGAGTCGAGGAGGCAAGGGCTGTGGGTTTTCTCAGAGAGCTGTAGCCTGGCAAAGGAAGGCTAGGAGGAGGTTTAAAGAGCGTGTCTTTACTAAAGATCTCCTTTCGTTTCTCCTGACTAGAGGAGGCACTGTGGGGAGGTCGCCCATTAGAAAGAGGGAGGTCAGGGATAGAGAGAGGTATTGGAGGCAGGCTGCTGCCCTTAGTTCCCACCTTAGGCAAGTCCTCCTTATTTTCTGGTGGATGGGATGCCTGTCTGTCAGTTTGCCTGTCAATACTGCCCGGTTTTACTCCGTCATGGCTGTTTTTGCCGAGAGTTCCCAGAGGGGCTGTTGCTGTGAGAACAGCCTCAGAGGATCCGGAGCACTGGAAGTAATCATCAGGAGGGACAGAGCTAGGCAGTGGTTTTGGCGAATACGCCGGGAGGCTATCCCTGCTCTTACTCTTCTCTAAGTTCCTGCTACTATCCAATCCTAAAGAATCCCCAGGCACCTTAGTTGAGGTGGGTGTGGCACGAGAATAGTGAGAAGAGCTCTGATTAGCTCGCAGGGTACCGTCATCAGTATAGTAACGGCTCCGGTCATCGTAATAATCGGGTGGTCCAATCAGTCCAGCTCCAAGTGGTCCTTTAGAGTTGTCCATGGATCTGGAACGTTCCTTGGCCTTGTCACTGCGTTCATTTCTGGATTTCCTTTCCTGGGTGTGGGAGTGTGAACGGTGGACCTTAGAATGGTGGGCTGATGGGCCATGACTTGGCTCAGGGAAAGGCATTTCTGTGCGTCGCTTGGCAAGCTCTCCGGATACATCCCACTCTGGAGTAACAGGCAGGTGGGAGGAGTCAAGAATGTTAGGGTTGCTGTGTGCCAGATGAAGTCGGGCCCTTTGCCGCTCCATAGCCACTGCTTGTTCCCTCGGTGACCGAGCCAGTGAGGATGAGTAACCTCTGTAGTCTCTGTCAGTCAGCTCTAAGTGGGAACTGTCACTTGGCTCACAGCGGGTAGTCCTTGTCTTACTATGCGAACGGCTAAGTTTGGTCTGAGACTGCCTTCTGTGTCTACCCCCACTTCTTCTACTCCTGGAGCTGTGATTAGCTGATGAAGCTTTGCTTCTCTGAGCACGCTCTTCTTCTAGACGCTTCATGACTGCTGTGTGTCGGGCAAGATTCTCCACAGTAAGATCGGGATTGATTCTGCGGATGATCTCCATCTCTATGTGGCGTGGCAGCTGGCTGGGCACTTCCTCATCACGAAGTGGCCATTCCTCAGGGGGGAACTGTGCAGAGAAGGTAGCCAGCTGCTTGGCCTTGTCCTTCTTAAAACTCAAACGAAACAACTTCAAACCAAACTTACGACTTCCTGTACCACTTGCTCCTGCTTGTTTCTCTATGTCTCCAGTTCCTCCTACCACTCCTCCTCCTGCAACTCCCCCTCCTCGGTGCTTGTTAAGTGTGTCCGTCTTGAATGAGAACCCAAGAGTACTGCGGCTCTTTTCTGTGTTCCCTCCTGCTTGCTGAGAGGGTGTTTGTGGGGAGTGCGGTATGGAGTACACCTCCCGGTGGTCTTTGGGGGATCGCCGTTGCAGGGTGGTATGGTGGCTAGGGGGGTCGTCCCCACGGTAACTGTTGTTGTAAAAAGAATCCCCACCTCCCCCGCTGTGGTTTTGGTTGGACTTTGGGTGTGGCCGTTCTCGCACACCTCCAGAGGTGGAAGGGGTGACGGTGCCAGAGAGAGGGGAAGTGCACTGTGTCTGCTGATGCTGCTGTTGGTTCTGATGTTGGTGTCGGTCAACGGAACGCTCTTCCAAGTGATACCACTTGGAGCTAGTTCGGATTAGGCTTGGAGTAATAAAATAGGTCTGAGGGGTTACAATAAAATATCCATCAGGTGTTGGGTAGATCTTCCGCTCACGGACCAGCATGCTTAGAGTGTGGTGTAAAACCTCCTCCGTTGGTGTGGGCACACCTGACCAAAGACAGAAACATGAAGCAATCAGAGAAGTAACAATTTACAAAGTCCTCATTTCATTCCCTTTTTATTAGGTTTAACTACAAAAAAAACTCCCCACACAAGACTTTTTAAATAAAAAGGTTACATTGTATTATGTTTAGAACCCAAAAACTAAGGCACTGTTCACACGTACATGGGTATTTTGGAAAATGTAGCCTTTTCTAAAGTGTTATGGCCTTTTGTCCACACATAAACTGTGTTTTAGGTCACTGAAAACAGAGCTTTTGAAAAACTCCTTCCAGGCTGAAGATTTTCAGAAGCTCAGTTTTTGAGTGTACATGTGAACCAAAAAAAACAAAGAATTTGTCTTGCAATGTCAAAGTTGTGTGTCTTTATCTCCTTTTGGATGTCAGACTGTGTGCAGCATTATTGTCTGTAAGCTTCTGATTGGCCAACATTTCTATCTGGTTAGGGTTATATCACCACCTGTTTCTTTTGCATGCTCTTCACAGTGCTTAACTTTGTTTTTTGTGTTTTCATGTAGATGGGAATATTTCTGAAAACTGTGTTCGTGTGGACAGGATTTTTTTTTTTTAACGAAAGTGGAAAATCCCAGGTTTGAAAAATAACAGTGTACATGTAGATGTGGCCTAAAAGAAACCTAGAGCATCATACCACTAAATTAGGATAATCCTCAGAGAAGTCCAGTGTACTGGCTCAAATTTGGGTATAAAAACGTGAATTCAGTTTGTAATTCCTCACTCCTGTTCAAAATGGTAAAACGATGAGAACTCACTGAAAAGGAGAGAGTCCGCATTCAAGCACTCCGTGATGCTGGATGGTCTTTCTCATTTTTATGACAGACGGTCTAATAAATTTGTTAAGCACTATATGTCATACTTTGTTTTTGCATTTCCAGCTACAGCAAACAGTAATGTGCAAAAGTCTTGAGCCACCCCTCATTTCTTTATATTTTACTTCCAAGGAGCCAGACTGTCTTATAATTTTTTAAAGTGATCTTGAGCAATAGTTCTATAGGCTCTCTGAAGAACTTTCAAAGTTTTTCTTTGGACACTGGCTGCTTTTTCTCTCATTTTCAGTCCAGTCCCTGTGTCTGACCATTTTCAGAGGAATGTTTGTTTTTGTTTTGTTAATGATGCCAGTAAGGAAAATAATCAAAAATCACACGTAATATTGGGTCATTGTGGGTGATTTTGAGCCATTGTTTCAGTCATGTAAAATGTTCTGGTCTATCTTAAATCACTAAAAACAATTTAGCCATCAATCAACCTTTTTATAAAATAATTATTAAGTAGTTAAAAGCATTTAACCATTATAAATAATCACCAGGTAAAGTATATGAGTAAAGGATAGTGTGTGCATCCTTTTCAGGTTACAAAATGTACTCTGGAGTAAAAAGCCATTCTGTGTCAGTCCTCATGGAATTTTCTCTAGATTTTTTTTATTCATCCTCTGTTTTTCTTCTCTGTACTTTCCTGCTCACTCTTTCTTTTTCCCACAACAAACCCTTCACTCTCCATGTTTCTCTTTTCTTTTTCCACAGTATCTCCTTTAATCACTCCCTCTATCGTTCTGAAGGTATTACTGTCAGTTACATCATAGCAGCCTTTCACTGCAGCCAGACTGATGCAATACAAGATAGAATGCACACACAGAGACACCAAGTGTTTGTTCAGCCACCTCAATCTTGTTGATAAGAAGGCCAGGAAGAGAGAAGGTTAAGACACATACATTATATTGCCAAAAGTATTCACTCACCCATCCAAATCATTGAATTCAGGTGTTCCAATCACTTCCACGGCCACAGGTGTATAAAATCAAGCACCTAGGCTTGCAGACTGCTTCTACAAACATTTGTGAGAGAATGGGTCACTCTCAGGAGCTCAGTGAATTCCAGCGTGGTACCGTGATAGGTTGTCACCTGTGCAATTTTCTCGCTACTAAATATTCCACAGTCAACTGTTAGTGGTATTATATCAAAGTGAAAGCGATTGGGAACGATAGCAACTCAGCCACGAAGTGGTAGGCCATGTAAAAGCACAGAGCGGGGTCAGCGGATGCTGAGGCGCATAGTGCGCAGAGGTCGCCAACTTTCTGCAGAGTCAGTAGCTACAGACCTCCAAACTTCATGTGGCCTTCAGATTAGCTCAAGAACAGTGCGTAGAGAGCTTCATG
>VUQI01063645.1:8409-20359 GCA_015106735.1 Paratilapia polleni | reverse complement strand
GTTGGATGGGGACTGTCGGTGGACAGCCATTTTCAGGTCTCTACAGAGATGTTTGATAGGGTTCAAGTCAGGGCTCTGGCTGGGCCACTCTAGTACTCTAGTTGTCCCTAAACCACTCCTGTGTTGTCTTCAGTGTGTGCTTAGGGTCATTGTCATACTGGAAGGTGAACCTTCGGCCCAGTCTGAGGTCCTGAGCACTGTGGAACAGGTTTTCATTGAGGATGTCTCTGTACTTTGCTCCATTCAGCTTTCCCTCAACCCTGACCAGTCTCCCAGTCCCTGCTGCTGAAAAAACACCCCCACAGCATGATGCTCCCACCACCATGCTTCACTGTTAAGATGGTATTGGGTAGGTGATGAGTGGTGCCTGGTTTCCTCCAGACATAACCTTTAGAATTTAGGCCAAATAGTTCAATCTTGGTTTCATCAGACCAGAGAATCTTGTTCCTCACAGTCTGAGAGTCCTTCAGGTGCTTCTTTGCAAACTCCAATTGGGCTTTCATGTGTTTTACACTGAGGAGAGGCTTCCGTCTAGCTGCAGTGGAGGGTTGCAGTGATGGTTATCCTTCTGGAACTTAGTCCCATCTCCACACAGGATCTCTGAAAGTCAGTCAGAGTGACCATCAGGTTCTTGGTCACCTCTCTCATTGAGGCCCTTCTCCCTCACTTGCTCAGTTTGGCTGGGTGACCAGCTCTTGGAGGAGTCCT
Organism: Paratilapia polleni; assembly: GCA_015106735.1. Classification (NCBI taxonomy): domain Eukaryota; kingdom Metazoa; phylum Chordata; class Actinopteri; order Cichliformes; family Cichlidae; genus Paratilapia; species Paratilapia polleni. The sequence goes on along the minus strand of VUQI01063645.1, from coordinate 19,651 downwards.
GGTTGTGTCAAACTTCTTCCATTTGAGAATTTTGGAGGCCACTGTGCTCTTGGAAACCTTCAGTGCAGCAGAAATTTTTTTTTAGCTTTCCCCAGATGTGTGCATTGCAACAACCCTGTCTCTGAGCTCTGTAAGCACTTCCTTTGACCTCATGGCTTGGTTTTTGCTCTGATATACATTGTCAGCTGTGAGGCCTTCTATAGAGAGGTGTGTGTCTTTCCAAATCATGTCCAATCAATTTAGTTTACCAATCAAGGTGTAGAAACATCTCAGCATTGATCAAGAGAAATGGGAGGCACCTGAGCTCATCACCAGCCCATCTCTTAGTAACTGTAACTCTCATATGACACTGAATTGATGCAGTCAGAGATTTAAACATTTTTTCCACAAATAGACTACATCAATCAGTCTTCTTTTTTAGTGTCATATCATAGTTTAAATACTTTGAGCACAATTTAGAGAATTCTGATCTCAGTTTGACTGTAAGATTTCTATTCAGACCAACAGTCTTTTTACTTCAGTCAAAACTCTCTGCTGTGAATAAAGTCTAAGCTTATTAAAGTGGTGTTTCAGTTTTGCCCTATGAAGCCTACCACACTTTGTCTAATGTGCTTTAAGACCATTTGTTGTCTTGTGTCTGTCCTCAGCAGAAACATTGTTTCTCTAGCATCCTGTGTCCTGGCATTCCTGAGGGCCAGGGTTTGGGTTACACACATTTGGTGTTGAGTGTTGCACAGTGATCTGTTGGACTCTTTTGTGTGGCATCTGGCAAAGGTATCAGCTTCTTATTTCATGGCAACCTTGGCCACTGGCAACTTTATCGACTTTGTTGTGAGAACCCTTTGATTTCTGGAGGAAGGGGAGGGACACACCCAGTCGCACACAAAGCCTACTGTGCATACCACAAGGGGTATTCTCTGTCTGTTAATCACTCACAGCCCACCCCCCCCAGTCCTGTCTCCCAGGTGACAGGCTTACACTCTCTGGCCTACATTCAATGTTAAATACTAAACATAGCTCTCTTTGAACGTGTGCAATGAGTTATCACAAAGCCCTGACGCTGGAATCAGGCAGGCTTCTGCTTTATTCTGGGCTCAGGCCAGCCTATCAGTAGGATTTTCCAGAGGAGGGCTAACCTTTTCCCACCCTTCCACCAGTGTTTGCCAGCTTTGGAAACAGAAAAGTTTGAAGTGTTCGAATACAGAGAGAATGGAAAGACAAATTGACGCACTGTAACGGACACTCGGGGGTCTTAAAAGTTTGAGCAAAACTTTGAAAAGTGAGAGCCTAGTCATTTTTTTCAAATCACTTAATCCTTGAAGTACTTTGCGTTGAAATTCTCTGCAAAGGATTTTGCCCTAAAGAGCAAATCAGCTCAAATTCTGCAGCTGATCCTGTTTGAAGGTTTTTGAAATGATGGCAGTTTTTACAGTAACTGCTCTAAAGAAAATAAAGATCAGATTGTTGAGCCATGAGGAGCCTCGAGTCCAGGACCTCCACGGGAGAGAAACAAGGACACTTACTGTCAGAGGGGGCAAGCCCTGGGCCCAGAGATGAGGGCATAGAACCAGAGAAAGTAGGGGAGAGGAAACATCGAATAGTGGACTGTGTTCAAGTGAATGTGTGTGTTTTGTGTAAAAACATTGGCAGTTTATACTGGTAGCAGTCTGTCCAGTGATGAAGTCTGAAGTCTGATTATACAGTAGTGAAGTTGAAACCAACAGTCTGCAGTACTCTGAAACATAAACACAGTTAGTTTATTCTTCTTGCTAATGCATGTTTGTCACTATTGACTGACATGTACAGGGAGAATAGCAGTTGGTTTATTGTCTGAAATATGCATCAAACACACATATTATTCTGAGTGATGTAGCTGGTGTTAATGCATAAATAATGACACTGTCCTCCACACATATTGTGCCTCCTCAGCAACCTCCCTGTGAACAGCTCTGTGCATTCCAGTCTTCTTGGCCTGTCGTTGTGTGTTCCCAAATGTCTGCACACTCATTTCCTGCCACCTATACTGCCCCCCCCCTTTCAGGCTCTTGACCTGTGTGTTGAAACAGAGGAATATGGTTTCCAGTCAATGAATGGACAGCTTTGTGTGTTACTACCTTACCAAAGTGAGCTTCAGACCTAACCTGTGACCTTTAAAATGAAGTAAATTTGAGTTTTACCTCACCAAGATTTTATGTGGTATAAATGTTTTCGCCTGCTTTGCTACCCTGATAATTTGTAATCTCAGCTCTCTTTGCATTGCAATATCCAGTCACACAGAGTTCACTTATAAATCACACAAGTCAAACCATTATTTTTATGTCTGTTTTCCAGTTGTGTCTGCAAAGGTATTTTCAGAATCTTACAGATTACTGTCTGTTTTCCAGAGGTAAAATGTTTAAAATCCAAAAACTGTGCAGGCTTCTACCTACAACTACTGTTGCAGAAGCAGAGCAGAGAGAGCAGCACATTCTGTGGAAATACTGGGTTCATGAATGTAGGCAGACCGTACACATCTGTAACATCATGAAAACACCTTGGAAGCACTTCAAAGAAAAGTTATAGCTGGAAAACTGCATTTAGCTGTAAGATACTTCAAAGGTTTCTTTAGGGAATGCTATATAACCATCTCACGCATGTACATGTGAGTGTTCAGGTCACGAATAGGGCTGTCGACCTCACAGATTTATTAGTAATCCAGAGTATTCATGTTATGAAACTTGTATCTAAACTTAACACAAGCACAAACTGCAGCACAGCTCTCATAGTGACAAACTGATTTTTAATACAGTATGTCTAATCTGTTCAATTCTAGCCATTCATGCCCCTGATAAACCTGCAGTGCTCTCCAGATGTCCACCATTTCCTGTGCCAAATCTTTATCCCAGCATGCACTGAGGAGAACAAGGTGATCCACCCATGCAGGGAACAGTGCAAGGCTGTTCGGTCTGACTGTGAGAAGACTATCCGCACCTTTGGTGTCCCATGGCCTCCTGAAATGTGTGAAAAGTAAGAAAACATCACTCCACAAGAACATTACCCATAATCCGTGGTCAGTCACTTATCCTGTTACTGTCTTTATCCTCTAGATTGGACCGTTGTGGGGTGGATGGTTCTGCAATCCCTTCAACCACCCCAGCGATCTCCTCATCAGCTAAGAGAGAGCTTGGCTTCTGGTGCCCACTGCAGCTAAAGACCAAGCCAGGTCATGGCTCATCATTCCTGGGTGCCCAGGACTGTGCTCCACCTTGCTCTAACATGTACTTCAAACCCCACGACATAGAATTCGCAAAGAGCTTCATTGGCGTGTGCTCCATCATATGCCTGGGTGCCACGCTCTTCACCTTCCTCACATTCCTTATTGACGTCAAACGCTTCCGCTACCCAGAGCGCCCCATAATCTTCTATGCCGTCTGCTACAGCTTTGTCTCACTCATATACTTCATCGGCTTCCTGCTGGGGAACAATGCAGCCTGCACCAAAGCGGTCCATCCTGCCGGTGTTGACACAGTGGTGCTGGGCTCTCAGAGCAAAGGCTGCACTGTGCTTTTTATGCTCCTCTACTTCTTTTCCATCGCCGGTATTGTCTGGTGGGTCATACTCACCATCACCTGGTTCCTGGCAGCTGGACCCAAGTGGAGCTGTGAGGCCATTGAGAAGAAAGCGGTAAGGTTCTTAAGTATTTAGGTTTGTTTGTTAGTACCAAATAGCACACCAAAGAAATATCGTATAAGGAGGGAATGCAAGCAATTACAGTTCAGACAATGCTGCATGCTTTTGACAATATTTTTCTTTGTGTCTAAGGTGTGGTTCCACTCTGCTGCCTGGGGGATCCCCGGGGCACTGACTGTCATGCTGCTGGCTCTGAACAAAGTTGAAGGAGACAACATCAGCGGCGTTTGTTTTGTGGGGCTCTATGACCTGGATGCACTGCGCTACTTTGTTCTGGCTCCACTCTGTGTGGGCGTCATCGTCGGCCTCTTCCTCATCCTGGCCGGTATCGTTTCTCTGAACCACGTCCGACAGGTCATCCAGCACGACGAGCGCAACCAGGAGAAGCTGAAGAAATTCATGATCCGCATCGGTGTGTTCAGCTGCCTCTACCTGGTCCCGCTAGTCACCCTGTTAGCCTGCTACACCTACGAACAGAGTCACCGCAGCAGCTGGGAGAAGACCTGGATCAATGACCGTTGCCAGGAGTACAGCATCCCCTGCTTATACAAGGTAGCTGTGGTTTATTCATTTAGTAAAGACGATGTGACAATTTAGAACAAGCTTTTTAAACTATTGTCTCACATGTGTATGAAAAAAGGCAAAGTGAAAGCACTGTAAATTAAAAAAAACTGTTCAAGGCTCAAAAGGATCCACATGGTTCGTCTCTTCAAAAAAAGGCGATGATAAGAAAATCCTGCAATATCCTGCAGAGCACAAGGATTCCTGTGTATTCTTTTTTTCTGCAGCATTGTTACTTACACACCAAAATCAAGGCTGTTATAACAGATACGTGTGGAAATGTAGATGCCAGACAACAGTATACTCCATTCTATAAATATGTTGATTTTAACTGATTAGAAGCTATAGTACTCCAAAAATGTAATGCATAATACATGAGCTTTTGAGCACTGCAGTACACTGAGAAACTAGCCTTGTGCTGAAAGTCAGTACCTGATGCTTAAGCTTGAAATTCTTGTCTTTGTCTTAAGTCAGTAATTAGATTTTTTAATTTACACACTTGCTCTAAATCACAAGGATCTTGTTACCATATGAGCTTGTTTCTGTTTTAGACCACAGAGCATGACCGTCCTGACCTCTCCCTGTTTCTGGTAAAATACTTGATGACACTGGTGGTTGGAATATCTGCAGTGTTCTGGGTCAGCAGCAAGAAGACCTGCTCTGAATGGGCCTACTTTTTCAACAGGACCCGCAATAGAGAGTAAGACTCATCTCTGACCACGGCAAAACTCATGGAAAATCTTTCGTACAGTCACTAATGGAGTGAAAATACAGTATTCTAGCTCATTTGCTTTAATCTCATGTCCTGTGACCCACAGTCCCATCAGTGAGAGCCGCCGGGTGCTCCAGGAGTCCTGCGAGTTCTTCCTCAAGCACAACAGCCGCGTCCAGCACAAGAAGAAGCACTACAAACCCAGCTCCCACAAACTCAAGGTCATCTCCAAGTCCATGGGCACAAGTACTGGTGTCACACCCACCAACGCCTTCACCAGCAATCAAGGCACCTCTGTCCTGGGCAACCATGAGTCCCACATGCAAAGTTCGCTGTCTGAGACCTCAGCCAGGGAGCACCTGGACCGAGGTGCCTCCACCCGAAGCTCTAGGAGAGGGGAGAGGGAGAGGGAGGGGGGAGAGAGACGCAGTAAAGGGGGGGGCTCCAGTAAAGTCGGCAGCCGCTCAGAGAGCTTGCAAAGAGGGGCAGATGGGAGGTAAGTAGGACAGGTGTGAGATACCATTTTTTGAATTGTTAAAAAATGGATTTTATATGTACAGTACCTTAAATTTCTTTACTGCACTATGTGTTTTACATGGCTGCCTTACCCTCTCTGTTGTTAAAATGTAATATAAAATGTGATAGACTAGGCCACGCTTGAATCACTTTCTATGGCCTCCAGCTGCACTCCAAGTCTATCCTGCACTGTTACACTGGACAAGCAATAACCACTAGTAATCTGTGATGTCTCCCGGCTGGTTTAGGACGACTCCAAGGAGCGAGCTATCAGAGGTCAGGCAAGTTCCCAGTGGACAGCAGCAGCATTCAGCTTTAAACCCATCACACACCAGCAGCCTCCAAGACTCCAGCCACCAGATGGTGCTCCCGGTGCCTGAGGAGAGCAAGGATCCAAAGGACAGCAGCTGCTGAGATATCTGACCTCCCAAATTTGTCTGCTCATCCATCCATCCATCCATCCATCCATCCTTGACACCAGTCAGACAGGAGTCTTGCTTGTCGATGTTCCCCTTGTGGGGCAATATTGGTTACACTGGAGTGAATGAATGGTCATTTCCAGGAGAAATGGAACAAAATTTGTGTTTCAAATGTGATATGTTAGACCAGATTTGGTGGGTTAGCCCAAGTCTAACTGTGTTTGATGATTTAGTTTGTTTGAGTGACGACTGTCTTCCAGCTTTACTTGGCACTAGCCCTGAATGTTGCTGCACCACGGCTGCATGCATTAGGTCTACTCTTTTATAGCTTGCTAGTTCAGTGGCATACATGCATTCTAGTAAACAACTTCAGTATTTATGTAAATATTCTCTTTTTTTATCTTACATATTAAGTCTTTCACTGGACTAGTCGCTACACTGAGAATTTGATTGTACAGGTCAAAATATGGCCAAACATTCAACCCAAGGAAAGTCTTCCTGTGGTAAACTGTCTTTGAATGTCTTATTGTTCTTAAATCATCATCCTTTACAACACACTATGTGCCCCTCCTTTGAGGCATACTCTTAAATTCGATATAGCTGATTTTTAGAGATCTCGTGATTTTTGAAAACTTTTCTTAAAAGATACATATATTTTTTTTTTTTTCTATTTTCTGCTCATTTCTTACTTGTTTCTGTTGCAAAAATGTGTATTGTGCTGAAGTGTCTTCAAAGCTGTAACCTGTGAATTTTGGTGAAACACAGCTTTGTAGATTTCTAAAAGAATGTACATTCACTTAGCAGATCTCAAAAACTCTACACATTACATGTGTGTAGGGCTGTCATGATATCAGTTTCACTTCACAGTTACTGTGGTCAGAAAAATTTGCGAAATTGTTGGAATATTTATAGAAAATATGATAAAAGAATAATGGCAATAATGCTGTCAGTCAGTTGTGTTTTCTTTTTGGGATATTAATTAAAGATCGACTTTCAAGTTAAACCTTTCACTAAATTGCTGATTGGAAATGACTGAAAATCTAATGCATGAGTTTATGATTTTTGAGACATAAAGGCTGAAATTCTGAGAGAAAAGTGTGTGCTTAAACTAAAAAAACAAGCGCGTGGACATGGTGGGAGAGTCTACTTATAACTGTACAAAAGCATAAAAAAGAGGTTATTATTTACAGTAATGGTATTTCATTTTCTAATATCAAGGTTATACAGATATCATGACACCCCTACAGGAGTGGTAGTGTAGTTTCAGACACTGAGAATCAAATCAACAAAACAAAAGTTTTGCACTATTTGTCATTAGAAGCACAAACCACTGATTTCTAAGTTGTCATAAATAAATAGAAAGTGTGGATTTGCTTGGAGGTAATTTATAAAAAAAAAGATCAAATAAAATAAGATATGGGTCATAGACCACATACAGCATCTCTACTTCAAGTACCTCCAGAACAACGTGTGATTCATTAGAAAATGTGCTGTGCTGTCTGTTTGCTGTGTAAGGGACTGATTTAGCCCTCAGTTCATTTACATCGCTTATTTGGGAGTCAGAGGACAGTTCGGTAACACTAATTAAAAGGGAATCTTGTGTGTTTCTATTTTATTCCTATTCTGGCATGTGGGGGAGGGTCTTTCGTATGATGTAATAGATCTAGTATAGTCTTATCAAATTCTCTATACAGTTGTATGAGCCGTTTTTTGTTTGTTTTTTTTTGGTTTTTTTTACAGTTTTTTTTACGTAGCTTTTCAACAACAGTTTGTACCGCTGCTGTTTCATTTTGATAAAATGTCCAATTAAAAATGTAAATGAATGTGTTTGTATGTGAGTCAGTTATTACCCTAACTTAAACGCTAGTAAGCTCCGCAGCCGCGCCAGCAGTGGGTACAGTCTGAGTCTCACAGGGATGTTTTCCTTGGAGTGCGTTTCTGCGAGGTGACTGGCTCCTTCCCTTCTCCTCCTCCTGCCCTCCTCCGGGCTAAAACCGGCTGGAGTTGGAGTCAAACTGTCGCCTCAGATCTCTCTCACAGAGCACGCGGTAGTCCGCTGTCTCCATCGCAAGTACGATGTCTCCTCTCGTTGGCCGCCTGCTGCTCCTCGTTTGCCTGGCTTTGCCTCTTTATGGCGTGGAAAAGGTGAGAAGCAGAGGCTACCGAAAGGATCCTGACGCTGACAAGGTAAGAGGGATTAGATAAGATTACCATTTAGACGTTAATGACAGCTTCCAAAAGTAGACATGTGGCAGAAGAGCTGTGGACAGATTTTGTGGCTTCATAACTGGGAAAAAAAAAAACGACTCACGTCAACATATAATTATTGCACTCAGCGAGCTTTACGGTCATTTTGTTTTATTTCAGTGCATCTTGTTTAACATTCACTGGCTATTTTGCATATTCCTGTCTCATCCTGGGCTTATTTTGCTTCTTGCGCCATGCATTGCTGTTTGTCAGATATATCTTTTAACATTAGAAAAAAGTTCTCTGCTGATTCATCCACATGTAGGAGTGTGGAAAAAGGGACCTTGTCCCAGCAGCAGATCTGAAAAGTCCAGCTTTATAGTTTTTGTACAGTCAGCTGGTTCTCTATTATTCCAGACATGGCTGTTCTCCAGCGCACTGAGTGGACATAAGAAAAAAAAAAAAAAAAAAAATTCCTGAACAGGAAGTTGGGGTCTGCCTCATACTGTCTGCTTGTCTTTGTTATCTGTCTGCCAGTTTTAACAATTGATAAGTTATCTGTATGGGTATGATTTGGGTAAAAACCAGACTACAAGTTTAAGGCTGGCTAATATGATATCAATAATGATATTTTTAACAATGCCCAAAGCAGGGTTCAACTGTTTAATTTCACACCTCCCACAGTACTTACCAATCTATATTTCCATAGAATTCCATAATCCTCTGTGCTGCATCTGTTTGGTGAGTGAAGGAACCAAGTGGACACACATCTTTAATCTTTTAGGAATCAAACGGAAGTGAAAGTAGTGTTTATTTTACTTGGACTCTGTGGACCCCCCTCCCCCCTGAGGCAACTCCTAGAAATCTGCACTGAGCTCAAGCAGTTGCTCATTATTCCACAACTGTCACCACAGTGGTGGCATTTAATAAAAATAAAAAATGAAAAAAAACTTATGTCACCATCTGTGTGTAGTGCACTGGAAATGATGCCGAAAAGCCCAACTGCACTAGACACTCTGGAGAAGGAAGATCTGCTTACTTGCCCACCATGGTAATCATGAAAATACTATTTTGCATCTCATCGGCTTCCTTTGAATCTAAAATGGCTCAAAGCCGAGCATTATATCAACGCTCTGCTCTGCATGCTCCAGGAGAGCTTTAGACCCTGCTTCTGTGTTGACTAATGCATGAAATGCTCCTGATTCCTCAGCTCTTTGGGGCAAATGCAGCCTTTAAGCTTTCAGTTACAGTAATAGACTGTATGCTACTAATATTCAGTAGGGCTGGAGTGTAATTCATGCAGGCAGCCAGCACGACCATAGAAACAGCAGACTGGAAGCTAATATAAAAGTCAGCTGTGTGGCTAAGTGGACAGAGCTTCCATTCATTACTCTGCTTTTGAAAGACTTTTCCTTGCTGGAATATCAACCAAACTCCCAAGATTAATGGAGTCCTTGCATCATTTCCATATTTTGCCTCGTCATTTTGCCAAGGTGGATGGAAGCCTTGCCTATTTTTTGTCACAGACAAATTCCAGCTTTCTTTCATCTCATGCATACCAGCTCACAATCTACTAGTGTCATCAGACACTTCCCAGATTTCTGTACAGATGATGTCAGGTCTCACATCTCCAGGTTGCTCTGGTATTAGCCGCGTAATGGCTAAAACAGACGCAGCTGACATTCAAATACTGTTACTCTCTCTTACTTTCAGGCATTTTTCAGATTCACATTGTCTGAAATACTTTTTTTTTTTTTTTTTTTTTTTGCCTTACTGCCGTTTGGACACATGCCCCCCGTAACTACTCCACAGCTGCATACTGAGCAAAAGGGGAACAATGACCTGACAAAAACTCAGACATGTTTGCTTAAGGGCGAGGACAACACACTTCTGTATGTCAACTTGTGTCTTGTTTTTCTGACTGCAGAATTGGCTTACAAATGACCTAATCCAAATGAAAAACTACCTCCAACTAAAATAAGCTTTAACCTACACAACACACTGCAATCTGCTGGTCAGAGTGTCCCTTTGAGGAACACATTACACAGATCTATTTAGATCCTCATTGTGTCTATATCTGCATGTGGTAAGTTTTGGCAAGCGCCCCCGTCTCTGTGTGCGTCTGCGTGGGTTTGAGTCAGCTTGAGTAGAATGCGGCATCTGTTTAAACATAGCAGAAGATTCAACAGGACAATGAATCACATTAAAGGATGAGTGGCCAGACACCTACTAATTTAGGCCGCCACCAAGCCTTCAGTTCCTCATTAACAGAAGAGCTGCCTTTCGCTTGCTTTGTGGCTTCATGGTTGCTGGTTCTATTGCTTTGACTTGATTTGGATAATATCTCTTTTCGCACTTGCTTTAGTGTATTTGTTTATGTGAGGTGTAATCTGGCTTCTTGTGTGCGACGGTTGGATGGATGGCAGTGTTTAGGTGTCTGTGGTGCATGCAGCCCAAAAATGGAGTTAACCCCCTGGAAGAAAGAAAATCTAAAACATGAAGTTTGACAACAATAGATTCTGCTGATGTTGTCGTATGGCTTTGTTTCATTGTGAACTTCCACCACGATATCCTTTTCTCCTTGTTTTTTCAGTACGGTAGCTGCCTGCAGGGTCCAACAGGCACCCCTGGAAGAGATGGCAACCCTGGGGCCAATGGCATTCCCGGGACGCCTGGCATCCCGGGCCGTGATGGGCTCAAAGGTGAGAAAGGAGAATGCGTTAGTGAGATTTTCGAGGAGCCCTGGAGACCCAACTACAAGCAGTGTGCCTGGAACTCTCTGAATTATGGGATTGATCTGGGTAAAGTGGCTGTAAGTATCTCACTGTGAAATGCGGGCATTTCAGTTACTGCAAACCTACATTAAATGCTACACTTAAATTCTATTCTGTGCCACAGGACTGCACGTTCACAAAGCTGCGCACTGACAGCTCTCTCAGAGTGCTCTTCAGTGGCTCTCTGAGACTCAAGTGTAAGAGTGCATGCTGCCAGAGGTGGTACTTCACTTTCAATGGAGCGGAGTGCACAGGACCGCTGCCCATAGAGTCAATTATTTACTTAGACCAAGGAAGTCCCGAGCTCAACTCAACCATCAACATCCACAGAACATCCTCAGGTAAGGTACAAGTCATGGGCTTTATTGTGCAATAAATAACCTGAACAATACCCCCCCCCCCCC
>VUQI01063643.1:12123-23063 GCA_015106735.1 Paratilapia polleni | reverse complement strand
GGATTTAAGAGCACGGTTATATGTAACCGTTAATCACATTCCTCAATAATCATGTTTTAAGTTGCTGGAATATGTGGCACTTTGTGTCATGTGCTGCAAACACACAATGTCAGATTAGATTGCTGAGTGTGGCTAACATTAGCAGTGCTAGCAGCCTTCTTTTCTTGCATGCCAATGTCAACACATCACTCCAGTCAATTGGTTATGCGCCAGTTTTTTCTGACGGAGCCGACATACAAACCCAGTTCCACAATAGTTGACATGCTGTGTAAAATGTAAATAAAAACAGAATGCAATGATTTGCAAATCTATTAACAAAAGAACATAGAAAACATATCAAATGTTTGAAATGAGAAAATGTACCATTTTAAGAAAAATATCATATCAGAATTTGATGTCAGCAACACAGCTCAAAAAAGTTGTGACAGGGCCATGTTTCCCACTGTGTAGCATCCCCTCTTCCAGAAATCATCTGGATGGGAGCATATGTTGCTCTATAACCTTTATATACCTTTCAGCATTGATGGTGCCTTTCCAGATGTGCAAGCTGCCAAGTCCATAGGCACTGATGCACCCCCATACCATCAGAGATGCAGACTTTTGAACTGAGCGCTAATAACAAGCTGGAGGATGCAGCGTCCATGTTTTCCAAAAAGAATTTCAAATTTTGATTCGTCTGACCACAGAACAGCTTTCCACTTTGCCTCAGTCCATTTTAAATGAGCTTTGGCCCAGAGAAGACAGCAGTGTTTCTGGATCATGTTCACATATGACTTTTTCTTTGCATGATACAGCTTTAACCTGCATTTGTGGATGGCACGGTGAACTGTGTTCACAGCCAGTGATTTCTGGTGTGTTCCTGAGCCCATGCAGTGATTTCCATGACAGAATCATGCCTGTTTTTAATGCAGTGCTGCCTGAGGGCCCGAAGATCGTAGGCATCCAATATTGATTTTCAGCCTTGTCCCTTGCGCACAGAGATTTCTCCAAATTCTCAGAATCTTTTGATGATATTATATACTATAGATGATGAGATATTCAAAGTCTTTGCAATTTTACGTTGAGGAACATTACTCTGAAATTGTTCCATAATTTGTAGATGCAGTTTTTTGCAGATTGGTGAATCTCTGTCCATCTTCACTTCTGAGAAACTCTGCCTCTCTAAGATGCTCTTTTGATACCCAGTCATGTTACTGACCTGTTGCCAATTAACCTAATAAGTTGCAAAATGCTCCTCCAGCTGTTTCTTTTTAGTGCAACTTACATGTCCAGCCTTTTGCTGCCCCTGTCCCAACTTTTTTGAGACATGTTACTGACATCAAATTCTAAATGAGCTAATATTTTTCTTAAAATGGTACATTTTCAGTTTCAGTTCAAACATTTGATATGTTTTTTATGTTCTTTTGTGACTAAAATACGGGTTTATGAGATTTCATAAATCATTGCATTCTGTTTTTAATCTATATTTTTCACAACCTTCCAACTTTTTTGGAATTGGGGTTGTATGATATGGCCTACAGTCATGTAAGAAAATATATTCCATGGATATTGTTGACTTTTTCAGCATATCTGAACAAAAACTTGATTCTTTGTGAAACAGTGCCTATAGTCAGAGGGGCATACTCAAACAAAAATGACATTTTCAGTCTCGGAATTTAAATAAATGAAAAACACTAACACTGAAATGGCTAGTACTTACATACAGCTTTTTTACTCTAACTGAGCACTCTAATCACACATACACACACACACACACACACATTCATACAGCTCTTTTTTATTCTATGCAGTATAATATTATGTAGTATTTGTGACTATGACTGAGAGGGACATTGTGAAAGCATTGTGAGTGTGAGTCCCTGCCGTGTCAGAGCAAATACAGTATAAGTTTAGAGAAATTTGTGTGTTTATGAGCTATAGAAAAGCTGTAAGCTATCACACATGCCTTTTCTCCAGGAAATACAGTTTTCTAGTTTTACCTCAAGAAATGCTTTCTGTAGCTCTAATGTAATGCTGTGAAAACTAATATGACTATTTGATTTTTTGTGCAGGTGTGAACAGGGCCTGCAGTGGCCAGCAGAGTGAAAGCCCGTTTTTCTTGCTGGGAAGAGTGGTCATGCAGCAGAGTTATGTCTGTGCACTCATAGCAATGATGGTAACCATGATTTTATACATTTCTCAGGTGACACGAGATCATATACAGGTCATTCCATCTCAAATCATCATGGGCCATCTGCTTGACCGTCGCTGATTTGCCTAAAAAATTTAATTCAGTTCAGTTCAGTTTTATTTATATAGCACCAAATCACAACAACAGTTGCCTCAAGGCATTTATGCTCCAAAGTTTGGTTATATTTAATGATTGCTGTGAAATTTTAGCTTCATATATCAAATACTTTTTTAGATATATGTATTTTTTTTAAATGGTCCGTCCACCCACTCCCAGCATGTTTATTCATACTTTGTAATCTGAGGCAATGTTTGAACATGAATATCTCAAAAACTATTAAAGATAAAGTTTTTTCTTACCATCAAAATGAATCAGGATCTGTAATTTGGACAGATACATCAAAAAATGTTAAAATCTGAAAAATATTAAGTTCAAAATATGCTAAGTGGAATTAAAAATGCAACAATGTAGTATTTCTATATATGTTACAGTTCTTGCAGCATTCATTCTGGTGGTCAGCGTGTCAATCGCCTGATCCCTGTTTGCCTGTGTCAGTCCTGGCATTAGGGTTAGGGTTGGGCTAGGGAGTTGAGGTCTTGTTTTGGACTACTGATTGCACCATGTAGACACAGCAGTTACTGATCACTTTTTCATTACTCTTAATTGTTTTGCTATATTTATTTTTAGGTATGAAAAATTTTACATCTGTACTTGTTGCGTTTTTAATGCCTCTTAGCATATTTCAAACTTAACCTGAATTATCAGACTCTTCCAGGGCAATGTGCATGCCTACAAAGTGGGTCTTGAAAATGACATATGTGCATTTAACAAAATTATTTTCTCAGTTATAATGAGAGTACCATCTGGAAACTCCACAGCTTTGTTCTATTTGAAATAGGCTATCTATTAATATTTATTTTTGTGGTGCAACTTTGATATTTGCTGAATCATGCATGAAAATTGAATGAAAATAACATTTTATTCATTTTTGTGACTGCTGAATTTCATATTTAGAAGTATTTTGCATGTATGGTTTTGTATTAATGTGATATGCAGCTACATGTTATTCATAAAACATGACTAGCTGATCTCTGCATTATCAATATTTTTCTTAAAGTGTGCTCAAATATGGGACTTAACAGGACAGCTTTAATGTTTTTTTTTCATATTTTAACAAGCCAGTACTCAGACATTTTTTTATATATCTGTCCCAAATTACAGATCCCGATTCATTTTGATGGTAAGAAAGACCAGTGAAAATTTCACGCTTTTATCTTTGATAGTTTTTGAGTTACTCGTGTTCAAATTGTCTCAGATTTCAAAGTGCAAAAAAACACGTGTTGGAGTATATTTTGTTTTTCAAAAAAATATACCTTTTCACAGCAATCATTCACAGCAATCATTATATATGTTCAAACTGTGGACCATAACATTTTTAGACAAACCAGAGATGGTCAAGCAGAAAATGTTGTCCACTCAAGTAACAAAGTGAAATAAAATTAGTTATGCTCACAGACTTGTTTTGTTTATTTGTGCTAATAATTAATTATTATTATACAGTTTATAGTATTGCAACATCTTACAGATTGTGTCACTTCCTGTTCAGGTTTGGAGCATCACATACCACAGCTGGTTAACGTTTGTGCTGCTGCTGTGGGCTTGTCTCATCTGGATCCTGCGTGCTAGGTACTTCTATCAAACGTACCACATCTGTGACAGAACAAACAATGTAACAGTGTTAATTCATACTTGTTGAATGTATTAATTATTCTGATTATTTGCTTCTAATTATTTTTGATTGTTAAATTTTTCTAATTATTTTTTAGCGATTCTACATATTTTTGATGGATGTGTCTGGCAGTTGTATCAGTTTTTGACTGATATAACTGCCTGATACACATTGGAGTTTTTGTCATTATTATTTTTTTTTATTATATTTGATTCACTGCTCAACAAGACTACAAAAGTGCTGTACAAATGCCAGTCCATTTCCAATTTCAGTGATTAAGGGCACATCTTGTATCCAGTAACTAAACTTTACTGTAAAAATAACTGATTCTGGATTTTGTTATCAATCTTCAAGGATTTAAAATAATTATGGGAAAAAAACATATCACACAACAATAAATATCAATAGCAGTGGAAAAAATTATTTTAATGATGGTGTATTTTGTTTGACAGCATAGACTTGCATTCAGTTTGGTGTCTCTTTTTTCAGACGGCATGCAGCCACATTGTGCTCTCCATTCATGCTGCTCTATGGCCTGGCTCTGTGCTGTCTGCAGTACATCTGGGCCATGGAGCTTCAGCCGGAATTGCCCATTGCAGTGGGAACCATGAGCCTCAGACAGCTGGGACTGGATAGAGCCAAGTACCCCTGTCTAAGACTGGGAGCTATGGTAAGAGGAGCACATATGATGATGAAGTTAAATTTGTGACTTATTATGACATTCTGCATGATGTTTATCAGTAAATATTACCCTTCATCACTGACACATGGCTGCAAAAAGTGCTCTGGTGCTAAGTGCTTATCTCTCCACACAGCACTTAGAAAGTTAAACTCATCTGCAGCTTGTTTTATGTTGACCAAATGTCATGAGATCAGTTCCTGGCTGTGCCAGATTGCAGTTTAGTGCATGTAGCCAGTAGTAGCACCTATCCAGTAGTTATAAAAGTATTCTCACCTTACAGTGTCCCAATATCTGCACTACAAAGTACTTCTATAGAAAGAAAGTGCACTGAAACTTGTGACATGTATATAGACAAAATACAAGCAAAGTAAGAAAATCCTAGAAAGTTGAATCTGTTCACCTGGATGCAACGTTTTCAGTGGAGGAAACATTTCATCACTCAGAAGTTACTTCTTCTCACTCCTCTTCTCCAGAGGAACAAGTTTAACTTTCTGGGATTTTCTTACCTGGATTATTGAGCATGCATCAAGACAAAGTAAGAAATCATTTTCATCATTCTGACAGCACATGTGCTGCAAATGCAACACTGCACACTGCAGGGCTCCAGTTTGTCTATTTACTGCACCACAAAAACTCTGTTTGACCTGCTCTCCATGAGACAGTGATGCACGTAGTGGTGCCACTACATGCATCCCTAATTTATTGTATTTTACTGATTTATTTTTTGCATCCTTGTTTTCAGCCCAGCACCTGCCTCCATTCTGGTGTGTGTGTGTGTGTGTGTGTGTGTGTGTGTGTGTGTGTTTTTCATTTTTTTAAATACTCACAACACAACCAAACAGACAAATGCACTGCAAATGCTAGAAACTATAATAATAATAACTATAATACTTCAGATATCTGCTATTAATCTAGCCTTTGCCTTTGTTCTCAATTCAAATAGTCTGACAAAATACACATTATTGTGAATTATTTAGCTGTTGCTGATGTGACTTTTAAAATATTTATATTTTCAAATATTGATTTCAAATATTATTTCAACTATCAAAGTACAATGTATCTTGACCTGTTTTTAGCCATCAAATAAACCATTAGGATTTTTTTTTCTTTGAACAAATTAACCAGCAAATGCAATGTTAACAATTTCACAATTAACTGTGAATACATTTTTCAGATCATTTGAAGAGGCAGAATGTCAAAGTGTGTAGAATAAAGCACTGTACGAATATATGGTTAAATGTCTCTTGTACTCTAAAGCACTTCGAGTGGTCAGTAAGACTAGAAAAATGCTTTATATATGCCAGTCCATTCCGAAATGGTGGCCTGCCACTAGAAAAGAGGCAGAGTTTGTCTTAGGCCTTGATTATACTTTTCGAGCAGATCCACTAGGATCCACTAGGATCTGCTAGGATCTGCTAGGGTACCTAAATTCCATCATCAGACGGTAAGCACACAGGTCCCTGCAGATGTCTGTGTGCCTGCCTCCTGACGTGTCTGTGGCTCAGGAGGTATAGTGAGTCTTCTGATAATCATAAGGTCGGTGGTTTGATTCCCGGCACCTCTGCTCCACATACCAAAGTGTCCTTGGGCAAAATACTGAACCCCAAACTGCTACCGGTTCACCCATTGGAATGTGAGTGTATGCATGATAGAAAGCACTTCAGGCACAGAATACAGTGCTGTGTGAATGGGTGAATGAGGCTTGTAATAAAAAGCACTTTGAATGCTCAATTAGCATAGAAGAGCGCTATATAAGTACCAGTTCACTTACCTTTTAACCCTGTCCTGGGCAGGGCAACTTGGACCCTTGATTTCTTTATCATAGGAGTATTGCCCACTGGCCTTGGGAGAGTCTCTTGCTTTTTTGTATAATTTTGTTTAATTTAATTGTGCAGCTTGCATCTTTTTTGTCTGTTTGGTTGTGTGTGTTGTATGTTGTGTGTAATTACTGTACAGAGCATTTTTCTCTTTCATTGTGGTGTTTGTATTTGGATGCATTTTTGTATTTGGGATTTTTTTTTTTGCAGTGCATGTGTTGTTGATTGATGAAGATTTTTTTTTTTTTTTTTTTTTTTTTGTTTTTTTTTTTTTGTTTTTTTTGTTTTGTTTTTTGTCACCATCTTTAAAGAAAAAAAAAAAAATCCACAGTACTGTATAGACGCCAACGATCTGACTTTTCAGTCTAAGCAGTAATCATCAAATTTCAATTTAACTTGTTGTTGTCCAAAAAGGACATTCCCATGATCAGTATTTGGAACCAGCGAGGACAAAACTGCAGGCACAGCTTTAAAATAAAAGATGGCTTCCAGTATTAGACTTCAAATAGAGTAAAAGCTGTAAAAATTTGTGCTGGTGTAATGTTTCATGTACAGGAGACTTGAACATTTTTGTTTTTGTCTCTACAGGTGCCGTTCCCAGTTCTTCAGGGGGAAGGGGTGGAATATCTTGGCCGTGCCGATGAAGCCATCATTGCCATTTCTAACTACAGGCTCCACATAAAGTTCAAGGACTCAGTCATCAACGTAAGTGCACGTCTTGGGCGACAAACATGATGAAGAACCACAGAATTGTCACTTTAGCCCAAAGTGGTCTGCGTGATCATTACTGCTGCCATGCCACACTACTACTAGCAGAGGAGAGGGAAGGATATGTTTAGTTTGACTCAGTTAGGCTTTTTTCCCTTTCCCCATATAAGTTTTTATAAACAAGTTATTGTGCTAACAAGGTAAATGAACTTTCACGGGGTACCCGTAAAGCGCGTTTAATCGTATTACAGCTTACTTGGAATTTAGTTATTTGTACCGAGATTGAACCACAGGAGTAGTGGGCTCTCTGATCCTCAGACGGGAAAGGTTTAATGTGACATCCAGGCTCCGAAAGTCCGGCCCCCATTGGCACTGATGTCCACCAGCCTGCTCCTGCTAACGTCAGACCTTGCTCAAATACAAACAGGCCAGTTGTTTGCATTCATTGGCAGTGAAATTCCTCCTCCTTCCCAAATCCTTGTCATCTTTTCCAGAAGGATTCAACTTCTGGAAACAATGACAGTTTTAAAAGGGAGGAGGGGGTGGGGGCCAGTCATCAAGGCACTCCTTCACCTTGGCTTACTTTAAGCAGAGGAGTTTGAGATTACCACACTGAGTTCAAATGTCACCAACTAACAGTCCTTATCGAGTTGATTTCCTACTAGACAGACTCCTGCCTTGACCCCAGAAGCACACATGAACTGTGTATGAATGCCAACAAATGACAACCTTTCACCCACACCTCCCCTTCACAACTCGCCTCCCTTACTTTTAAGCTGTTTTCTTGCCCTTTGCTCCTGCCTGTGTTTGTCTTTCTCTCCATGATTTCCATTTGACTTGGCCATGTGCTGCAAATAGTGCACTGCGTGATCCACTCGGTTGTCTTTTCATCTTGCAGCCTCTTTGGTGTTTTCTTTCCTTTTAACTCTTCATTTCCCAATGTCTCCTTTTTGGGTTTAATAGGCTTTTTTTTTTTCCCATTTCCTCCTGTCTCGTGTCTTCCCTCCCTCCTTCTCTGTCTGTGCTCCATGGTGTCACTGTGTTTTAGACCTACCCAGGTGTGGACATTGACATATCTGTGAGTACCATATGACAAAACGCCACCCTCTGCCATAGTCTAGACGGCTGTCATTCACCTCTTCACTTTACACGATTAGGATGCACTGAGGACAAACGGTAATTGGCATTCAGCAGAGTGGTAGTTGGATTAATTGTTTTCAGTGAAATGACTGGGCTGCAACCACTGTTTTCTCACATGATTTGAATTGGCTATTGTTTATAAAAGGTGCACACAGCCCTTATGCTTAAAGGTTTGTCCAAAAGTGTTAAAGAATAAGACAACAGGTTTGTAGCTGTTTGGTGTAACACATCTAGAGACAAAGTTAGAACACCAGTGAGGCCTTCTGCACCTCTGCAGTCAAATTAAAGCTTTACTTTGTGTGTCTAACCTGGTTTCAGTCTGTACTAGACCAGAGGGTGGTAATTTCTCTGCAGATGTGCTGTCTGTGCTGACAGTGGGCCATCAGGCTGATTGCATGTGCTCTCTCTCCCCCTGCAGGTGCCTCTCAGGCTGATAGAAAGTGTGGAGAGCAGAGATATGTTCCAGCTGCACATCATCTGCAAAGACTCTAAAGTTGTCAGGTAAGAATAGATGCTCACACATGCTGTTAATCAGTAAATACACCATAATGCTCTGGTGCACATTTGAATGAGTAATACTATAGTTCCTCTAGGAAGGAGTTCATATCGCACGTTACTAATGCCGCTAATCATCATTTACACACATTAGACAGCTGTTAAAACGCTTAGTGTAGTAATAAATTATCTTGGTATCATTCCAGTGTTTGTCTTCCTTGTCTCCTGCATTACTTGATTATGTGTTTTGTGTCCTCACAGGGTCATCCACCCTATATATAAAACTTCATTACTAACCGGTCTGCCAAAGGCTTCAATGTGTCTACTTAGATGGCTTTGAAAAGTGTAAAAATTGAGAAGTCTTTATTAAACTTTTTTTTTCTTTTTCAAATGCACTGCCATTCCTGGTATGGTCTAATTAATAAATGTGAAGATCTTATGCCTTTTTAAATATCCAGTGTAAATTGTACATATAAGTGACTGAATGTGGAGTTCAGTTCGGCCTGTTTGAGATTAATTTAAGTGATCAAATAAAATGATTTTTCGCATCCCCTGGCCTAGAAAAACAGTCAATAAATTGTCTGGGTTTCTGATGAAGCGTTACATATTATCACCAACTAAATGAACAAAAGTATATACTGAATAAAATGAGGATTACGGGTTGTTCATTGGACTTCTTTTAACAGAGATCAGAGTATGCTTTGCACAGCTGAACTCTAGCTGTGGTTATTGAGGATTTCAGTCGGTTCACGTGATTGTTAAATTGTCATTTGCCCAGATCAGAAATGTATTATAAAATATAGGTAATGCTTACAAAGTTTCAAAGGTAAAAAAGGCTGTTGGCACGTTCTCGTGCTCACGAACATCTGTAAAGTTTAAAACCAGTGGAGCCTTCGGATACTCGGTAGCAGATGTGCCCAGCAGCATGTTAGTTCCTCATTAAGCAGCTACATTAACTACCCGAGTTTAAAGGCTGGAAAATCACTGAACAGCTGAAGATTTATTTTTATTTTTTTGTTTTTCTCCTAGTCCCAGTGAATGAAGGGTTTGTTGTTGGATCTCACTAATCTTTCTAATCTCCACAGATGCCACTTTGCAACGTTCAAGCAGTGCCAGGAGTGGGTCAAACGTCTGAACCGGGCCATAGCCCACCCGTCCCGGCTTGAGGACCTGTTCGCCCTGGCCTATCATGCATGGTGTCTGGGAGGCAGCGCTGATGATGAAGACCAGCACCTTAATCTCTGTCGCCCAGGTTGGCACACTTAACTTCACAGGTTTAAGAACAAGTAAATGTTTTAGAGGGCTTTTTTCCATTTATACCCTCCCTCGATGTTCTGTGTGTGTGTGTGTGTTTGTAGGTGATCATGTGCGTCAGAGACTGGAAATGGAGGTCAAGAGGATGGGCTTCGATACTCAAAACGTCTGGAGAGTTTCTGACATCAACTGCAACTACAAGTATGTCACTGATACTTAACCATGAATAGCATGGCAGTTCTGTCTTTGCAGATAACTGCATATAGTGTTGGTAGTATAGAATACTGTCATTATCAAGAGTAATGATGACTGTTTAGATAGTGGATGGTGAATGGCAGAGTTTCTTTGAGCTGTGACAGAGTGGGGCTGGAATTGGGCAGGACTAGAAACGCTGTCACTGCAATGTCACCACACCGAATGGACTGTGTGAGGAACAGCTTGTGTGTTTTGGCACCTCTCAGCACTGCGTGTCAGAACTTGGAAATGGGAGTTTTTAAATTTTAGAATTAGTTATTTTTGATGAATAGTAGTCGAAGTTTGATTTAAAACTGAAATTAGAGAGAAACTCTGAAAGGTTTGTGGCTTGCTGGTTGAGGACGGCCGCCGTAGGCGGATAAGATCAGAGGTTTTTCAAAAATGCGAGGCGTGCCTTTCCAGAGGGACACCAGAAGGGGCTGCAGAGAGGGAGAGAGTGCAAGGTGAAAGGCAGCACTTGGAAGCAAATTCTGTTCAAATTCACTCTCCTTCTTGGAGTCATAACTTCCATATCTATAAGTCTATAGAGCTTGTGACTGTAATTCAGTAATAGCTGTCAGTTGGTACACTGAACACAAGAAAAGCTAATTTAGGATATCTTTAATGTTGGAATTTTCACTTGTCACTGAAGCAAACATGGGATGCACAGGTCAGTGTGTGTATTGATCATCTTTTCCCTTATCGCTCAGG
>VUQI01063641.1:27656-40561 GCA_015106735.1 Paratilapia polleni | reverse complement strand
CCCCCCCCCATGTTTTTTTTTTTTTTTTGCAGCTATATTTTTAGAATCACCAATCTTTACATCCACACCAATCAACACAGATCTAGTTTTATATTCATGCTAAATTGCTATCTTGTCGTGAGCAAATCACAACAGCAGCTTTCCATTTCAGTTGTAAATCCCCTGTTTTTTAATTTAATTACCTTTATCTTCTTATGTGGTGTCAGCTGCTGAGACTGAAGTCAGCTTCCGTTTCAATGGTCTGCCAATTCTTTGATCTGATCTGACAGTTATACAAATCTTAACAGTGCTTTTTAGGTGCAGCTTCACTCTTATTGACCTACGGGCTGCAACAGTAAAGAGGATGCTGCCATGTCTTTCATCAATAATCATGTCACATTCAGAAGTCACTTAAATTATGCACAGCACAGATCCTGCCCTTTCTGAAGGTGTATTAAAAAAGTCAGAACTTTCAGTTGGAAAGAGTGAACACTGAATGGATAGTGAGTTGGAACCGAGCTCTACGTTGTGTCATCTGAATGAACATTTGAGACCTGCCACAAGGCTGACACGTGTGTGTCTGCATTTGAAAGTGTGAATCCTTTCTTCGGGGAATGAGAGGTAGGGCTGGTTCATTTTCAGATGCATGCGCCAGTTGATGGATGAGCCTCCGAGCTCAGTTTGCCTTGTGAGACCTCCCCAGTCGCAGCCCAGAATGCACTGGTCAGGAACAAGTGCTACTCCACTCTATTCTGGGCATCTGTCAGCAACACTCCCAGAGATGACCGTAAGTGTGGAGAGTACATTTGTCACACTGATGCAGAATGCTGACACTTTGCTATGAAGCCTCAATCTGTCTTCTGGCTCTATTGATAAGTACCAGTTTGGTGTTGTTTCTCCTGTCTTGTTGCATTTAGAAAGAAGCCAAAGGCTCCCTGCTGACAAAGAATTACATAGACTGATTTTTTTAACAAATTTTTGACAGAAGGGTTCCTTTTATAGAGCCAACAGACATGTGCAAGATAAAAAAAAAATAAATGCATTTTGTATTTCATCACATTTCATTATTACAGCCACAGCCGTCTGCAGTGCACACTCCAAAGTTTTATAGATATTAGCAGAGCCAAGTCATGGACTGCATCATAAAGATTTTAATGTGTCGTAGAGACCATCCATGTCTGCCAGAGCTGCTTCCAGCCTTCCAATGGGAGACATTGTTATTTTGTTTTTGCCAGCCTTTAAGGGGCTGACACCAGTGTGTTTGAACTCCGATATTGGAACAGGCTCCAACGCATTAAGCTCAGGAGGCAGTGAAGTAGTGTGTGACTGCAACAATTACTACTGCTGCTGCCAGATGGGGAGGCACGATGTTCAAGCTCAAAGGTTAACGGCTCCATCTGTCGGTGAACAGCAGAAGTGCTCCTACAGTCTGTGTGTTTGTGTGTGTGCGCGTGTGTGTGTGCACATCCAATCCTCATGTGTAAAAGACACTTTTATCACTTTTTGCAAGGGAAATGCAAGATGATGGAGAAGAATATAGATTCATGCCTTCGGGGTATAAAATATCATCTACATTTATTTGAACTTAAAGTGACAAAGTTGAGATTTTAGTGACTCAAATGTGCGGCTGCAGAAATCCTCCAAAGAACTGAAACTTTATGATTGTAGAAAACTTATTTCCTACAGTTTGACAAAAGGTCTGTTTCACCCTTTATGGAAAAATTGTTTACCCAAATTGCAATATGTTGTAACACTTCCTCTTAGAGCACAGATTTTGATACACTGATGCCAAATATTGATATTTTTATTAAAACATATAGGTGCTTTAAACTAATTCCCCCACAACTCTGACCTACCACAGTCACTACACCATGACTCATTGTGACAGACCTCAACAAAAGAAAAGTAAATTAACTTGCCATTAAAAAAGAAGAAGAAACTAACGGGGAAATTGTGCACAGCAGGGGAAGCTGATTAACTGATTTGACAGATTATTAAAATTGAATAATACACACTAATACCTCAGTGTAGTGATTAAATACATAATTCCTGCTTTTTGCCTTATTAGGGGTATTTTTCTTTGTTTTCTTTGACTTCTTCGTCTTGGGCTATTTAATTCACTAAATGCTTGTTTATATCCTGCACATTTTGTTTCTGTTGTTTTACTGTTGCATGACAACTGTGTGTCTTTTTGTTCTCTTTTCAGTTCCTTGGAAACACAGAGGTTGAAGCCCCAAAAGGCACAGAAGTTGTAAAGGATGCAGTCAGAAAGCTCAAGGTAAAGCCAGTCTCCACACTGAGCTGTAGCCTAAAGGATAGGAGAGCGTTCTTGAGTGACCAGATTGGATAGGGGACTCAGAGCAGGGGAGGTGGGAGTGAGTGACAAGCACTCCCCTCCTTCATCTGCTAGCACCAAGGTGCCCTTGGAGTTTTTCAGCTCCCAAGTGTGGATGCCTATAACTGCTGGATAAGCACGGCAGTTTATTCAGCCACCCTTTCTCTGGGTAGATGTAAAGTTTAGTTAAAAGGAATATTAATCTGCAGTGAAGCCTGCTGTTTGAGATCCTGGACCTACTAAATCACATAAACACATATACTTCACACTGTATGGTGTGAAGCTCAGTGACACATGATTAATAATTAACTTAGTTTTACTATCACTCATATAAATATATAGGTGTGTAAAACTTATATGGAGTTAATGCATTAATTACAGTTGCTGCAATCATAAATTACATTACTATATGTTACATGAAAAGGCTTGTAATAATGGACTACTTGCTCTGCACTAAAGGGGGGAGGTGGGCACAGTTATACCGGATCCAGACTACACGATAACAGCCCGAACAGACGATGCAGGGCGTTTCTTTGGGCTGGGAATGAAAATGGCCATCATACTTCAGTTGATTGTTTTATCTCGGGTAGTTTGTCACATGTGCATCTGGAATGCCTCATGAGGTCCTAACAGAAAGACCAGTGAGTTAGAAATTTCTCCAGTAATTTCCAGGTGGTCTTTAATTATGGTTTCCTCACTTGTGTAACGTTGACCAAGCACAGGGGGCTCTGCCCGCCGTGTACCGCTGTAAACACGACAAACCATAAGAGGAGTGATGTTGCAGCCATGAGATGTAGACAGCCAGCATGGTGCACACCACTTCAGTTGCCGTTGTTGGTTTGCATTCTTTTCCTTCCGTGGTTGATGAGGGAACAACCTGTAGTATGTCATAGGTCTTAGTCAGAAAAGGCAAGATTTTATGAATCTGTAATCCCCTAATCTGGCACAGTGACTGTCATAACAGAGAAATATATCATGCAGTCTGAGACTGGCATTAGAAGAGCTTATGAACAATACACTGGAGCTTTTAAGAGCCAGACTTTTCCCTCAGGAGTTTTGGAGGCCAGACAGAGTAATTAACATGAATTTGTAAGGTGGCCAGAAGTGTAGTGTTAAATTGTCTTATTGCCATTTAGCTGTGGGCAGGTAAATACTCTTCAGAGAGGTGATTCCAGAGCAAAACTGAGTGAGCTGAAAGACACTAAAACAGAACTATGGGGGAACTGCAGGGGACTTTCTGTTGGTTTCTTTTAAGAGCGATTCCGTTCTCATTTAGCATTCATAATACACCTATTCCTAATATACATATTGATTACCCTTGCTTTCTCAAACAAAACCAACAGACTTATGGAGAGCTTACCTTAAGCTGCTTTTTGCTGTGGTTTCAGTGTTTGAATCCTGTAGATTTTTTCAGTTCTATTATATTGCACCCTGTTGCAGTCCATATTGGTTTTCTTTAGGATAGAGCTAGTCAAGTAGTGTTAGTTGCCAAAAACCAGGAAAATGCTTAAGGAAATTTTCAATGGGTCATTTTGATAGCGTGCCTTATTTGTTATTTAGGGTTTACTTTGGATTTAGTACACAGTTTCATTAAACCTGCCCACTAAATTCCGCTTAACCTGGGTTACTTTCCAGACACATACTCCTGAAGTTTAGAGACATTTAATCAAACCTTTAAGCATGGGAACAGCCTGAAACCCAGGCAGCTCTCTTTGTCACGGCTTCTCTGTAATGCGGCTGTGCTCACTGCATGTTGGCCTCCCCCTCGGTCTTCTCCTGCCAAGAGCTGAATCTCTGAGGCCACTTGTAGGGGGAGGCTTGTTTTCCCAAACCCATACCTCTATTGTTACATTACATTTGATCTGTTTTTGACCAAGGCTCCATGGTTACTCTCCCAGATACGCTGGCAGTCAGGACAAGCTTAGCTGTGCTTCCAGAGATCATGTGCAGAAAAGAAAAAATGTGTTGCAACTTCAGAGAGAGCCTCGAAGGCATTTCTCTATGGTCATATAATGTAGTCTTCTATCAGTTAGTGTATAAATGTCCTTATGGTTTTGCTCATGGAAGATAAATCTATCTGAAACGCAGTTATTGTTCTCTCTCTCTTTGGGTCTGGTCATATTTGTGTCTGCAGGCTTTGAAATGTAAATATATGAAATTATATAAACATAACTCAAAGCCTTACAGATGCTCGATTGAATATATCAATTTACTGTGTTGGAGGCTATAAAAAAGAACTGCAGTGTCTTAATGTTGGCAAGTGTTAAAACTTAAGATTAGTTTCTTTTCTTTTTTTTTCATCTTTATGGCTGGAGCAGATACTTAGTAAACATTTATCTCTCTTCTCACTACTGTGCAACTGCTGAAGGCACTAAAAGTAAAGTGAGGATGCTTTTGAAAATAATGCTGAGTTTTTCAAAGTGCTTCAGCTCTCAGTTGCTTCTGTCTCTTTGTGTGATCAGACTGATTTCATGGTGATGATAATAGGATCAAGGCTTTGTGGGGTTCTCTCTTCTTTTAGCTCCTTGTTTCTTATTCTGTCTTTATGACTGTGGTTTTTCACCGATCCATGCCAGCATTAAAACCACCTGCCTATCATTGTGTAGGTCTCCATTGTGCCTCCAGAACAGCTCTGACCCAGCGAGGCACAGATACTCAATTGGATTGAGATCTGGGGAATTCGGAGGCCAAGTAAACACCTTGACCTCTTCATTTCCTCATTTTCCTCAGTCCATTCCTGAACAATTTTAGCAGTGTGGCAGGGTGCAGTTTTCTGCTAAAAGAGGTCGCTAACATCAGGGAATACCACTGCCATTAAGGGTGAATGTGATCAAAAACAGTGTTTAGGTGGGTGGTACATGTCAAAATAACATGCACATGAAGGCCTGGACCTAAGAGTTTCCAGCATTACACCAAGTGGGCCTCACCGAGTGGCCCTCTTTCATTACTGCCATTTCTTCTACCAGGTAAACGAATCATGTAGAAGGAAAAACATCCTTCATCAACCAGCTCACCTTATTCTATCGGTCCATGGTCTCATTTTAAAGTAGATCCTTTGGGCGGTGGACAGAAGGCAGCACTGGCACTTTTGACTAGTCTGAAGCCACACATCTCCATATACAGTCATGTAAAAAAGATTCTGGATCTGAAAAGTAGAGCCCGACTGATATAGGATTTTTAAGAGCCATACTGATATTAGTTTTTATGTTTTTTTTTTTTTTTACAAAGATAATATGACAGTTCAGTTTAAAAATAATTTAAACTAATTTTAGTGTCACAACAAGTCATGGAGTACTTGTTTACGCTCTGCACAGCTCTGCTCGTATCAGCTGGTTCTTGTGTTTATGGCATTCCAAAGGTGTGTTACCAACAGGGAAGTTGCAGAGAGCCCTCTGGTGGACAAACTATGCAACTTCAATGCTCATAACAGGGTTGAATGGTGTCTCTCCCATCTCTTTACTTTGTAAATTTCATTTATCAGCTGTTATAAATGCCGATACCCATATATGGGCAAATAGCTAATATCGGATGGACTCTACTGAGAAGTGACGATAATGCAAAAGTGCCTTAAACCTGCATTCATTCTAATGGCAAGCAGGGGGCGAGTCCTCTGTTTTCAATAAAGAAGTATACAGGAAAACAGCCTTTAGCCTCCTAGCTCTGTGACCTCAGTAACCACTTTCCCGATGACTTTAAGCTTTAAGTCTTAAATAATACAACATGTTCATTTTTTTCTAAATTATGGTGCCTATGAGAGTCAAAAAAAGAGGATAAAGCATGCTTTTGGGGGACCTACCTTGTGATTGACAAGTTGCTATCCTAAGAGCATGAACTGTCCCTCTGTTACACAGTCAGGTGCACCCCTCGCTCGTCACATCTGGTTTCAAAACACCAGATGGCGACAGTGAAAACACTCAGCTCAAGGCTTCACATTTGTACTTCACTAGTCAGTGGGTGAAGTCACGGTCTCTCTGTCCATCTTTTATATACAGTCGTACTCTGTAAGCTGCGATGCACATTGTGCCCTGACACTTTGTTTCATATCCAGCATCAAGGTTTCAGAAATTTGTACTACAGTAGCTCTTCTGTGGTATCAGACCACACGAGCCAGCCTTTGTTCCCCACACACATCAGTGAGCCTAATGCACAGATGACCCAGTCATCTAGCCCTCACAGTTTGGCTCTTGTCAGATTCTTACAGCCATTATTCCTGCTTCCAACACAGCAGCTTCAAGACATGACAGTTCACTTGCTTTCTAATATATACCACACCTTGACAGGTGCCATTGTAACCAGATCATCAATGTCATTCGCTTCACCTGTCAGTGCTTTAAATGTTGGGGCTGTTTTTGGACTGGTCCGACACCTCCCTGATGAACAAATCTAAACATCTGAAGTGCTTAAATCTTTTGCTCAGTACTGTATCTTGAGATTAAAACTGAGTCATCATAGTATCAGCTTCCTAACACGCCTTCTCGAATGACAGCATACACTCCCGTTTAATTTCATTGGTTGTTGACCTAAACTCCCTGCCAAGTTCAGTTTGTATTTATAACACAAAACTATGAAAGACTTAAATTGTTTTTGGCAGAGAACAAAGAGAGACTCACTAAATGGTTCACACATTTAATTCCTTCTGTAAAACATGAAACTTTAATGATTGCATTTCCCTTGATCTGTTCCAATTAACATTTAAAGATAATATGGGACACAGAGGTCTTTGTCTACATTGATGAGAACACCATTCAGTTTCATTGCTGCAAAATGAACTTTTTTTTAAAAAAAGCTGCACCAATTGTAATTTTTATATGGACAGGTCATCAAATGATCATGCGTAATGTAAAGGTGTTTGCTCATAATGATGAATGCACAGGGAATTACGAGTCATATTACTGTACTATCTTTTATCTCATTCTTTTACTTTTTGGTTCAGACTCTTAGCAGTCATTTACTAGAATTTCCATATAGGTGCATCTGTCATCTGCCCTGCACAAAACAGCAGATTTACATTAGCAGCCAGCTAATGTAAATATCTCTTGCTTTAGGAGCTAAAGTGAAATCGTTCTCAGGTGTATTCAGAGAGCAAAACACAGCAAGCGAGTGAATATCGTGCTTATGTTTGTCTCTTACCAGAAATATGGTAAATGTTGCCAGCATGTTCGTCATAACTACATTTTTGATGTGATATTTTCAGCTTGTTCAACCCCCCCAAATATAAAGGCTGTACTTGCTGTACTTGTGTTGATACTTTTTTTTTTCTCTGTACCTTAGTTCGGTATGCTAATTGAACTTTTCTGATTTTATTTTCTCCTCTTGCAGTTTCAGAGGCATATCAAAAAGTCAGAGGGACAGAAGATCCCCAAAGTGGAACTTCAGATCTCCATTTATGGCGTGAAGATACTAGATCCCAAGACAAAAGTGAGTCCAAAGATGTGACTTTGGTTGTTTAACAGATGCATTATAATTGTGCATGACACCTGTGGTTACACTGAAAATAAACATCATGTAGAGAAAGGCTTAATTCAAAGTCATTTCTCATATAGACAGTAAATAATAAATGAATTATGTTTTGTTTTTTTCCCCAGGATGTGCAGCATAACTGTCAGTTACACAGAATATCCTTCTGCGCTGATGACAAAACCGATAAAAGGATATTTACTTTTATCTGCAAAGACTCGGAGTCCAACAAACACCTCTGCTACGTGTTTGACAGTGAAAAATGTGTAAGTCTTTACTGCTTCGACAGTTTGCTTGTTTTTCTTGGAAACAAATGTGTAACCCATTCGAAGTGTTGTGTATGGTATTGGTATTTTGACATCTTGTAGTTAACCTTTTATGAGTTCAAGTGAAAACAACAGTTAAACTCATATTTAGATAATCAGTCTTTGAGCAAGTCTTTGTTTCCTCTGTGCTTCAGGCAGAAGAGATAACTTTAACTATTGGCCAGGCTTTTGACTTGGCCTACAAGAAGTTCTTGGAGTCTGGAGGCAAAGACGTGGAAACCAGGAAACAGATTGGAAGCCTGCAGAAACGAGTATGTTTCACATCCAGCTCACTGAGCTTGTTCACTCACACACACAGAGTCTAATTTGAAAACGTGTACCACCGTGCAGACACATTGATGTTTTTATTAATTAATGCAGAGCTCGTTCCTATTGATTGTTTTAAATCATCCACTGTGGACAATTAAGCTGTGCTGATAAAAGAAAAAAATGTTAGTAATGAATATTAATGACCGAGAGCTCTGTAGTTACAGAGGCAGTCTCTAATCGAATTATTGCACACCTAACTGAAAATGTAGAGCCATCCCATGGGTTTCATTTAAAATGTCATTTATTTAGATATTCATATGAATTTGACCAAATTAGTGACATAATGCGCTAGTGAAACACCAGCTTCACTTGTATTTTAACCTCAGCTGGAGGAAGGTGGTTAAGCAGACTTACATTTAAGTGTAATGACGTGTTAATGAAAATAGACAGACAGACACAGGTAATTACTGAAATTACCTGTGTCTGTGTCTGGGGTACCACCCCATCTAAAGGGTTATTTGTGAGCTTTGCCCTGAGATTTCAACCACATTAAAAGGATACTCATCATTGAGTTCAGAATGTTCAATATGAATAAACATCTGCTGATCGAGACCTTGTGATACAACCAAAGGTGTAGAATAAGCTAGTGAGTAGAGCTTGGCAAGGATCTGTGGTTTATTTTTGAATCAGTCCCACATTCACTGCTGCTGCCTTCTGCTGTTAATACTCACCAGAGCACCAAGTGTACTCTAATATGACTAAAAAAATAGTCCCTGAGAAATGCACTGTTTTCTCCTGTTTGAGTAACATTTATCAAAAACTATGTAACTGTACAGGAAATTACTAAACCAGACCATTTGTTGGCTAGTGCTTTTAAGGGTGTGATATATAGGATTGTTAGTTTAAAAACAGTTAAAAATATTTTAAAATGAGCTTTTATTTATTTATATTCTGTTGATAATATAAGTTATGACATAATGGCAGACTTCTATGTATTGTATTGCAGATATATATATATATATATATATATATATATGCCAGTGCAGGCCCATACCTTTGCGCCTTATGCCTTAGTATCGTAATGTGTAGAGTAAGTATAGCATCAAATCAGTCTGTGACCCCATCAACTTGTCTTATGAGTTAGCGTTTGGGATCAATGGACAGTTATTATCCAGTGTAGCCTGTATGTAACACCCTGTGTTTGCTGGTCATTGTTTAAGAATATAGATAACTTTTAAAAACATAATAAACACCTAAATCATCATCAGAAGACAGCTGATGGTTTCAAGACTGCTTTCCTCCTAATTTAATCCTTCTGTATGCAGCTAAAGCCTACTCAAATGCAACTGGTCAGTAGAGTTCAGACAACAAGCAGACTAGAAAAAGAGACAGAAAGCGTGACTCCAGATTCTGCACATTTAAATGCTTCTATCTGTTTATAGCAGATGAGGTCCAATCTGTCAACACTCCAACACACCCCATCTTCACGAAGAAGAAGTATTGCTGGCAATAGATAACATTTTTATTTTATATAGTCTATGATTCAGAACTCTTGTCAGTTACTTTGAAGGACAGGCAGTCAATAAATGAAACTGGAAATGCAGCATTAGCTTAAGTTCTTAGGAAGCAACCATTGTAGTGCAAGATTAACATCAGACCTGACAAGCTTGCAGGTGCAATATGTAGAGTAGCTTACTGTATTAGGTATTCCACATATTGCACTTTTCATAAGTGTAACAATTTAAAATGGCACAAAATGCACTGTGGTGTAAAAAACAATTTTTTTGTATTCTCCTTTTTACTTATCTCTTGTTTTTTTCCCCAGATTCAAGAACTGGAAACAGAAAACTCTGAGCTAAAGAAACAGCTGCAAGAGCTTGAAGAACAGCTGATGATCGCACATGTGCCTCCAGTAAGGATAAACTGCACTACACACAGACCTTTGGTTTCGAAATTTAGATTTTACAGAACAAAATGAGTCCGTAGACTTTAGTTTCTTTTCTCTCTTTTTAACAGCAGCTACTGCAGTCGCAAGCAACAATAGAGTGATTGTATTACGCTAAAATATAGGCTGTAATACAAGTGAAAGAGTCTTAAAGTCAGTGAAGTGACTCATTGATATCAGCTACAATATCCACCTAAAGCTATCTAATAGCTTCCAGAAGTGTCTGTTATGCCAAACCGAGTGAAGGTGCAGCAGCTGAATTGTTGAATTGTATAAAAGTGCATTTTGCTGCTTTTGCACTGTTTAACTCAAAGACTTTCATTATGTGTTAATGCAGTCAGCTTTAACTGTAGTACTTGCATACTAAAACTAAAAAAAGCTGACTAATGTAATGTGACTGTCTAATAATAATATAATTTGTGATTCAAGTGTTCTGAATCAGCCAAAAGTGCACATCCTGAACCATCCGTTAATTATAAAAGTTGACTAAATTTAAGCTGGTAAGTTTTAAAAGTATTTTTAAGGACAGCTGGCTTTGCTGATTGTGTTTGTGTGATTAAATGCACGGCCTCAGCCTCCGGTTTGGAATGACCAGGCCTATCTGGAGGCAGGCAGGCAGCGGGGGTCTAAGCTGTATCTGAAGCAAAGCAATTACACACCTGATTGGTCTGATGAGGAATGCGATACATTTAGCATCTAATTGTGGCAAATGCCAGCACTTTTGACAGCCTCCTGCGAATGCAATTACCCACAGCTCCCCTACTCTACAACACTGAATAATATTGTCTTTCTCTCTCTGGTCATTTTCTGCCTGCGATCTTTTTCTCAGCCGCTGCACATAAACGCAGCTAATGAAGCGTACATGCTGCAGAGGCCGTCTTCTCTCTTCTGGTGTCACAGCATCAAGTCGCTCTCCTGTCTGGAAATCTCCTCTGTCACTCTCACTCCTATGAGCTCGCCGGAGTCCAACTTGTCCGCTGGGCTACTAACTCCTCCACCTGCCAAACCCGCTCTCCTTCCTCCTAAACCCACCGAGGGCTGCAGCATCCCGCGGCCTCGCGTAAACACCCTCCGCTTCTCTCTTTCTGTGCTGTATCGCTGTCCCTGGAGCCTTGTTATCTCCTGCCTTTGTCTGTGTGGTGCTTTTGCTTCTTCTTCTCTTTCTTTGCTGCAAAAAAATATAGCTCTGTAGTTTGTGCATGGGTGAACTTACAGCTCTCTGCCGGTGGCTCAACCATTACTTTGTATGCAGGCGGGGAGTATCTCAATGAAGCCACAGTCGACAGACATGTTTGACATGGTTCCCTTCTCCCCCGTGACACCCCTGGTGCCCACACTGGCCAGCAACGGCTGCCCACCACCTCCGCCGACCACATTGCCACCAGATATAAGTAAGTGAACAACTTACTTTAAAAAAAAAAAAAAAGTTTTTCGGTCTTAGTAAAAGAGAAAAAAGCACAGTCAGAACATAATGCAATACATTTCTGTGCTTTAAAAAAGTTTTTTCCCTTCTTAATCTTTACAGTGTTTATCTGCTCTCTGTGTTTGTAGGTAAAGACTTGTTTGGTGCAGAGCCGTTTGATCCGTTCACCTGTGGAGCAGCTGACTTCCCTCCAGACATCCAGTCAAAGCTGGATGAGATGCAGGTGAGCTCACTGCTGTGTCTCTTTTACAAGAATTGCAGGCAGGGTGTTTAAACTGTGAAATTGTTTTTTTAATCACAATCAGAACTTTGAAGATTAAAGATTTTCTCTTGCCTTCATAAATAAAGACTTTATGCGTCACGAGCGATGCCTCAGCTGAACCTCATAACGAACTCCCTCCAGTAGTCTAACATCAGTGTGCACCACTGTAATTGGCTCTAAACAAGTTCCAGTACACTGTGTTTATTAAAATTAATAATGTTTAAATAGAAAAACTTTGTCACGGAGCAATAAAGCAAGCAGATGTGACAAACTACCTAATGAGAAAAGATTTACTAAAGTCTTCAGCTGACTCAGTGATGGTTAAGAGTCGTTCCTTTATTCAGACAACAAACCACTAATGTGTTCATGAAGAACCACGCTAATAAAAAGTCTTTAGTCAGTCACCCAGCTGTGTTTTCCTTCCTGCATGAAAATGATCTCCGCATTGAGTGGAAATGTCTTAATATTATAGAGGAGCTTGTTCAATAATTGTGGTTGGGTGGAGCAATAAATGAACACTGTAGTCAGATATGTAATATAAAAAACATGTGACGATGGCTTATTAGAAATAACAAATACTGTCTGCTTTTAGACTGTTTCTCAAACAAACGGTGGATTGCAAAGGAGGAGACTAAAGAAGCTTGTATTCAATCATTTAGTCCAAGGCAGTCAATCAAAATTTATGTCATTGTGACTTATTTGGCCGTAAGATGTCATGCATAAGATAACGAGTCTGATTTTGACAGGTGATGTACATCAGCCAAGCTTCGAGAAATCAAGACAAAGTTTCCTGTCTTGCTGTCAGATTTCTTTTTTTTTTTTTTTTTTTTTTTTTTTTTTTTTTTTTTTTTTTTTCTTTTTTTTTTTTTTTTTTTTTTTTTTTTTATTTTTTTTTTTTTTTTTTTTTTCTTTTTTTTTTTTTCTTCTTC
>VUQI01063641.1:12738-27474 GCA_015106735.1 Paratilapia polleni | reverse complement strand
TAGTGGTATTTATTTACCAAGACTTCCTGTCCTGTAATTGATAATTATTGGAAACACATTTCCCAATCTTGTTAACGGGTGAGAATAATTAAGTGTGTTTGTATTGATGGTAGGGAGCGTGCTGTGTTTTCTGCTTGCAATAGGGGGATATGAGAAAAGGTCTGAGAACCACTGCTGTAGCTTCAGTTTTCATGCACAGTTATTAGTGCAGTTTACACCATTTCACATAAAGCTGAAAACTGCTCTAAAACAACAACGTTTTGCATTAAAAAATAGTGACTTCTGGAAGCTGCAGTTGCAGTTTTCAGTTTGTAAAACACCGGTGGAGCTTTAGCACTGTGTTGCCAGTAGGAGGCAGTGTTGCTCTGATATATATATATATATTTTTTTCCCTCTTGGTTCTCTCTTTTCTTAATGATTAAAAACTTACCGTATCTCTTGTCCTTCCCACCTGTAGCGGCAGAGATGGTTCGTACTCTTTTGCTCTCTGCCTGTGCTGTTGTGTTTTCGTATTGCATGCTCTGGATGCTGCTGCACGCTCTCACATTTACAAAATCCACCATTGCTGCCAGTGCATCTGTGGCAGCTTCATTAGCTTAGCTTTCTTCATGACTGACTCTGTGGCTTTTTGACTAACAAGAGCAAACGTGCACTTCTGCAGTATTTATTTTGCACATAAATAACGTTGGAGGTGCATGACACCTCATTTGCAAAATAAATGTATTTTCATCTGCTATAAGTGAGTTTTCCCTTTAGGATTCATGCCTCGGTGTCTCTGATCTTGTCTAAAACGCATGACCCAGCATGATGCAACATCAGCGTTGTTTAGCTTTTCGTTCTTCCTTAACCTCAGAGGTTTCTGGAGTTTTCCAGTGGACCTGTTTATCAGTTAAACCAGCACATGTGACCTCACAGAGACGGCGTCAGTGAACATCCCAGCTGTCGTGTGGCTTCTTGTCTTCCAGGAGGGGTTCAAAATGGGACTAACCTTAGAGGGTACTGTCTTCTCTCTGGACCCGCTAGACAGCCGCTGCTGATGCCAAGAAGATTAACCCTTCGAGGTGCACTTTTAACCCGTTTGTATGAAGAAGTGCCAAAATTCACTCCACGGTTGAGTCAAGATGTCACAGTTTTCATCTTGAGGTTTATATGCATTTGCATTTAGATTGGTTTTCGATATTTCAAGGTAAACTCAGATCCATTATAGAAAAGAACTATTTTTATAATAAAAAAAAAGAAAAACAATGTGTATGGAGGTGTTAGTTTTGAGTACCTTTGCTTGCACAGACGGTGAGAGATGTAAATAATCGAATATGTCCGATGGTACACTCTGTGGCAGAATTTTCATATGTGTGTATGCATCGTTTGAATTCTGTATTGTCGACACATTCCTGTTTGTACGCCAAACACAAGAAAAATAAATGGAATCTATATCGTGACAAGACCTTTGAGCTTTTAACATCACATATCTAATTTTACCCCACATTAATTCATACATTATGTAGTTAATTAATCCAGCCTGATATTTTTTAACTTCAGCGACCTTTCCAGTTTTCACCTTTTTTGTTCAGACTTTCACAAGACTGACTTGCCATTTCAGTATTTACCTCCCATTTTCTGCTCTTTTATCTCTGCCCAGCCAGTACTATTCCTGTTATTTTACTTTTTTTTTTTGCATTGACTTTGCTGTTACAGATATTAAAGAAAATTGTACTGCAAAAGCTGCCACTCACTCATTCTTCCATGTCACATAATTCATGTGTGATTTTATATGTCTATGGTTTTTGTTTTTGAAATGTTTTCTTCTCATGACAGAATATTATGCTATAGGCATGACTAGCTACAGCACATTGAACCTTTTGACTTGACCCGAGTGCCATCACAGCTACAGCTTTGGCTCAGTTTATGTTCCACTAACTTTAAGTCTGATTGCCATCAACTTTGGTCCAGTGCTTTGATTTATACAAAAGTACATTGCTGTCACGAAAGGGAAAAATGAAAAAAGAAGGACCTACTACTAGAAATTGGAAGCATAACATCCATATGGATTATATGCCAATTACACTCTACTCTGCAATATGAGTGCCTCTTTCAGCTGATATGTCTTTAAAAAATTTGGAAAATCAAGTATATGAAAATGACTTTTAAGACTTCTTTTAGCTATGTACCATTTAATGTGTGGGCAACTATCAGTGAATTACCCTGGCACTGAAAAAATCCTAAAAACATGAGTATCAGGCAAGTTCTGAGGCATTTTCAGCCCATTTATATCTTTTTTTTTTGTAATGGTAACATACAAGATCCAGGTCTTGTATGTTAATGTTACCAACTGAGAAAAAGAAAAGGTACTGTAAATGGTAGCTGCAGTTAGCTCTCTACAGGGTGTGTAGCCTGCTGTATTTCTGCCTCTGAATATATTGACCTTTTCTTTGGATAGTAAGTGAATATTGGTGGCACTTCCTCCTCCTCTGAACCAAACTCATTAACTTTCTCCAGAGTGACAGCTTTAAGTGAACCAAAAGTTAGCCATTGCTGTTCAGTGCTCTTTTCACCCTAATGTGTCTCACCGTCAGTGTTGTGGAGCTGCAGGTGCTTCTTCAGATTTGAAGTAGCGATCTTAACTTGAACATCAGAGGCACTGCCCTCTTGCCAGTTTGCTAGCTAAAGTACATATGCACACTAACAACTACAGGGCTGGATAACTTCCCTTTTTTGACCACTAATGCTACAGTCACACTAGGGAAAACAGTGGTCGGAGACCACGGCACAACCAAAATTATTCCAACAGTGTGCAGTGAACTTGCGATCTTGTTGCCTTTGAAATGGTTGCTTCAAACACAGGGACCAGGTCTGTAACCACTTGCATGCAGTTGCTGTCTTCAAAGTGACCTTGGTGCATCAAGACGGTGATAAAACAGCAATAAGACGAGGTCAGTCTGCTCTCAGTTTGCAATTAGATGGGGTCAAGTTGGCAATAACATGCAATCTTTGTGATAATACGGTGACAACTGCACATCTCTTGCCATCTACATAGGCAGAAATTTGCATTAAATTCTTACATTCAGAGTCCAACTAGAACCTCACAGACTTGAAACTGAAATTCAGACATTACTCCACAAATAGTGATGTAGTTGCTGTAGGACGGCGATTTAAATGCAAAATGACATAGGCGCTCGCAACCTTGCTTTTATATAGGAATATAACCAAAATACAACCAGTTGCCAACCAGCTGACTCGAGTCCTTTACT
Source organism: Paratilapia polleni (assembly GCA_015106735.1). NCBI lineage: Eukaryota > Metazoa > Chordata > Actinopteri > Cichliformes > Cichlidae > Paratilapia > Paratilapia polleni. Next base: position 24,226 of record VUQI01063641.1, on the reverse strand, counting down.
GCAAAGAGATGCGTCACAGAAGGGTTGCACTCACTGGTGCAGACAGACTCAGATGGATTGCAGCATGTTGGCAATCTGTCAGTGTTTATAAATTAGACGGCAATTATTTGCAAACCTTGAGTGACTGCAGACAGTCCGGGTCAGACTGCAATTGTTGGGAGACAGATTGCCTCCCACCAGGTGACCTGTGACCAGAGGTTGAGGATGTTGTACCCTCAACCTCTGGGTGACCAATTGGTCGCTGCAACTACTACTTGCAGTCAGTTGACAAAAGCTAAAAAATTAAATAAATTCCCTAGTTGCCATCACATTGTTACTCTAGTGTGACTGAGCCATAAGATACAACTGTGATAGGTTGTCCATTTTTTTTTTTCCTTTTGTGGGTGCATTGAGATTCCTTATGTTTATAACCAAGAACCTGGAAAACTGGTGACATTCCCATCAACATGTGTGGTGCACATTAGCAAATGCTGGGTATTAAGAGCACCATCTCAACATATTGTCTACTTTAAACCACTGGGGTGCCTTAGCTCTTCACCACAGAGCTATTAGTAGAAAGGGAGAGAGGGGGAATGGTTCACTCTGTTGTTGCTACAGCACAACTGTAGCAACTGAAGAATTAGGACAACTTTTCGGTTGCTACAGTTGTGCTCTAAAAAAGTCACATCTGATTTCTTCACTTTCGCTTTTTTTACCCCAAGATTTCAGATCCCCTTGAGGCTGCTATGGTCCAAAATTTATAAAGGGGCCAAATGAAACTCTTCTCGAACAAGAACATTCAGAGAGAAGTATTTTCAATATTTATTTTCAAAGGAAGAAACTCATCTGCTTCCAGTGTGGAAACCCCCCGCTCCTCCTCCTCCTCCTCCTCATCCTCCTCATCCTCCTCCTCCTCTCTGCCTCAGGGGTGTTTGCAGGCAGTCAAGCCTTGCATAATTCTAACAAATCTATAATAAATATACTCATATTTGAACCAAATGGTCACAATAGAATTACTTGAAGGCGCAGTCAAAAAAAAAAAATAAAGTAAAACAAACTGTTCACATTGGAAACAAATTTTGTCAAGTAAATTAATCCAAAAATGAATTTAGGTGCAAAAAAGTGGGCCTTAAAGGGCCTAACTATACCTGAATTAATATGACAAGAGCTTGGGGGGATTAACAAGCATTTAGTTTAATTTGTTGCATAGCAAAAAAAAATACAAAGCAAACAGGCACTCATAGCCGTCTTATTCTATAAAACTGAGTATAAAAAAGGATTTCAAGAGCATATAAGTCCAGGATACTGCAAAGGGGGAGCTGACATGCATAAAAATAGAATATTCTGTGCTACCTTTTTACTGTACCATATTGTACTTGAAGGGGAAAAAAAAGGTTACAAATCACCACACACCACTCACATGACACCTCATTCATCTCCCCATTGTTGACAGAGAGATCTTTATTGGCATCCCCAAACCCTGCCCTGTACCGCGCAGCCGGGAGAAGTGCACAAAGATCACACTACTTACAAAACAGCACCTGTGTGAAACAAAAGATTTACATGTAGTGTCATCGTTTTCTCGGTTCCGGTGACGAGGTAGGTAACACTGAGTAATCGACAGTCTTAATGCGTATTTAATGTTCTACGTGGTCGTTACAGAGTTTAGAGTAACGGGATACAGACATCAGTTCAGCAGAACTGTCATGAGAAAATACCTGCGCCAGTGAACGCATCAGCGGCTGGATTTGTTTCCTCAATAGCACCACAAAGATGTTTTATATTCAGACACTGAAGTTAAAAAAAAATTTAATAGAAAAGTCTCTAAAAATTAGTAGTGGCGGGACATTTGACATAGCTTCAGTGGAATTGTTCAGGGCTTATGAACAGCAGTTATAAGTAACACTTTAAAGCTTTTATTTTCTTTGGCAATGAAGAAAATTAAAGGGTAACATCTTTGGACCTCGAAATGCACGAAGTTTAAAGTCAAACATACACAAGACGACAAAGGAATGATTCTGATTTTTACCAAATTTTTTATGTAAATTCCAAAACAAATCTTCGCTGTCTTGAACTGGGTCGAAAGGCACAATAAATATCTTGCCACAGGGCCACAACAGTCCTTGGTACTCGTATGTACAATTTGGCTGATCGCGTCAGCTGTCAGTTCAACAGTCTCAGGATTCTGCTCGACGCTTCCCTGCTGACGCCTTTACAAGAAGCACACAGGCCCAATCTCGATGCCAAACTCTTGGTTCTGGCCGCCAATGTCCACAGGGGCAATATCCACAATGGGAAGTCTTGCTGTTTTCTGTGTCCTGTACTCAAACACGGTCTTGCCCCAGTTGCTATTTGCTTGCTGTGAAAGAGATAAAAAAAAAAAAACACAGGTTCATTTGTGAACTATGAAGGGCAAGTATTTTGCAGTTGTATCAGCATTTGTTTTATATTTGTCTTAAAGCCAACCCAGAAAATTCCCCAAAAACGGCCAAAACCAACAATGAATTGATCTTCATGAGAACTGTTGGAAGTGCACATCCAAGCCTGATATACATCTTATACCTCTGTGCTGTACGTCAGTTTTTTCCTTCAGTACATTGTTGGGTTTTTTGTGTTGCTGGAAACAAATCTGTCTCACCACATTTTGGCAGCAAATTCTTAGCACTGTTTTTTTTCTTTGCATTTATGTATTTTATTTTCTGCCTGAATTTAACTCACCAAAATTCCATTCAGATCATATGCAGTTTATAATATTTTGCAGTAAAAGTAGTAGAAGTAAAAAGTTCATTCTGACTGTAATTAAACCAACATCCAGCCAATCAAGTTACACTCCAGTGATCATAGTGACACAGACGCCAAAAATTACAGGAAGGTGGCCAGCTATGGCAGCAAATGATGGCACTTTGGTGAGTCAATTGATCTCAGCTCCAGAATTTAATGATCAGTATTGTTGTAAAAGTTTTTATGAAGTTGAACACTGACACATTTAAAGGCAGACAAGAAAAACAGTAACAGAAATCCAACAGTTTTTAAAGGTTTACAAGTGATTAGACAAATTCGTATCCATACACATACACTGACCTGCTGCTGAAAAGCTAACTGCAAAACTAAATTTGCATTACACCTGGTAGAATTTGTTAGCAACCTGTTGCCTATTTTCCCACCCAGCACGCATGGAGCATCATTATGATTTATTCCCGTTTATATTCACCTGATAACGACCTGTCCAATTAACTCTCTAATCCATTTTCATCTCCACCAACAGCAGAGTGAAATATCTGTCTCTATAGCTGCTAAATGTGCCACTGTGTTCTCCATCTAGTCACTGTGTGTGCCTGTCCGCCTCTTGAGTATAGTCTGTTTTTTTTCCCCTGAAAACTGCAGTTTGCTGTGGCATTAAACTTTTCTGCTGTGGGCAAAAAAAGACTCCATAGCAGTAAAGCTGGAGATCATAAATTCAAAAATAAGCTAAATGCACCGTAGAAATGTGGTGGGTCACTTTACAAGATACACTGTTAATAGGAAAAATATCAGAGCATAGACTTTAAATGATAGATATAGCCACCATGACTTCACCAATTGGTTTGCAGTCTGCTGTTTTGAAGCTTCACATGGCCGTCACGAGCAAAAAGTGAACCTGACTGAGAAACTGAGGACACTGGACACTCCTACGGTTGCAACTTGTCAGTCACAGGGTAAAGTGAACCCTGTTTTATCATGCCTTTTTATTCTAAATGAAGCCATAATTTAAAAAAGTGAACATCATGTCGTATTGAAAGGGACTCTAAACTAGTGATTGAGACCATAACCCCATCAGAAAAGTGTTTACTGAGCTCATAAATCAAGTGAGAATTTGGGTCATTTTCTCATACACTTCAGTGAAACCAGACTTCCTTTTGCACCCAGAGGAAATGCCCCCTGTTGGCCATTAGAAAGAATGCAGCTTTAAGGTAGCTTATTTATATACAGCAATTCAGAGCAGCTAAAAATGTTCGACAACATCTTTAAGAAAGACATTAAGATGTGCATATTATAAAATTTTACATTCTAGTGCTAACTCATTGTTGATTTTGGTCATTTGATGGGATGTGTTGAAAACAAACACATTTTCAACACAAAATATGCCAGCCTTACAGCAGCTGAAACATTAGACTTACTGAGCAGGAGTCCTCCACTACTGTGTATCTGAACCGGTTGTTTCCCTCTGCTTTAAGCTCCAGGTCGTTGGAGCCTTTGAGGATCACAGCTTTCTTTAAGTTGCCCGTCTTGTCATCCATGTAGCCCACGGAGTTCTTACAGTGGTAGGTGATGGTCTGGGAAGCCTCTTTGGAGAGCAGACGGATGAAGGTCATCTGCACTGCGACGGTGTTTGCTGGTTGGTCTTTGTTGCCATAAGCAAACTAGAAACACAAATATGCACCACAAGTTAATCCAGATGTGCTGGATTGATGTAAAATGCACTCACATAATTAGTATGTAACTGCTTACATGTGTTCCGCTGTTGATGTCAGCTCCAAACCACACAGGTTTGTTCCTAGAGGAGGTCCACCACACTTTACGAGGTATGCTGGATGGGTTGGCAGAGATGCAGGTCTCTCCAGTGTCCATGTTGCAGTGCACTTGAATGGCATCCTCTGCACTGCCTTGGTTTGGATCCACCCAGTACTCACCTACATCACAAAATGGAGTTGCTCAAAAAGTCGCATGTACGCTCTCAGAAGTAGGGATACAGTCAAAGTTAGTTTCTGTCAACACGAATGTACGCCCTAGGGCCAACTATGTGTATCTTTTTGAGTGCCTAATACTTACTTATGCTTCCAAGCTGTAAAAGGTACATACAGTATTTGTACTGTTTCTTCTGGTTTTAAAGGTGACAGTCTGCATTTAACCAATTTAAAAAAGAAGCTGAGTAAAGTACTGATTTTACTCTTAGATTTGAAGGTTTTTGTATTTGCATATTTATTAACAATAACTCAAAAGCATTGAAAACATTCTGACAAGTTTCACTCTATATTTGTCTTGTAAATCTGCACCACGGTGGTGCAGTAATTGGCATGGTCACAAGAAGTCCTTCCATATAGGTACCCCTATATTAAATTTTTTTCACTACCATTACATTAAAGTACAACATTGTCACCAGGAGTTCAAGACTGGTCTCTGTAGTATACAAACCACAAGGATAGGAATAAGTAACCCCTGTCAATGGTACAATGGCTGTACCATAGAGGGTACTGCCTCAGAGATAATCCATTGTACCCCTAAAGGTGCAACAAGGCATTTTATTTTCTCTGTTATGGTTAAGTAAGTAAGGACAAAGATGGACCTTATGAGAATTCTCTCTCATTCTGTATGCTGCAGTCTCTGTTTAATGCGTGGTAGGTTTAGGGAAAACATTCTTAAATTATTCTGTTTTGCTCAACAAAGTCAAATGTGTTTAAATGTGGGACTGAGTCTCCCCTCACTCACCGCTCTTCTTCATGGGGTAGCACCTCTTCAGGTCGTCGCAGGTCCTGGCAGGATGTTTCTTGCTGCCATCCGGGCTCTTCATGCTGTCAATCTGGCTCTTGAGGGCCTTCAGGGTGGCCTGAACGCCGGGGTCAACGGGCACTATGGTGGAGGCATTGCTGTTGGGCAGAGCCTCGTCCTCGCTGAACTCGGGAGGAGGAGGCGGCCCAGAGTCGTAATCCTGTGGTCCGCCAAAGAGGTCATCCACAGCCGCCATGGGACGGCCTGGAGGGCCTGGAGGGCCTGGGGGTCCGGGTTCTCCTGGAGGGCCCTGTGGGTTTTGGAATAGTAGTGTTTAGGCTGTACTCATTGGGGTTTTTATTTACAAGTTTAAATTTTGCACAGACAAAAATAAAACACTCTGAACCCTCCCCTTTTCCCTACATACCAAACATCTTTTGAAAAGATGTTCAGCAATTTAACAGTCTCATCTGGCTTGTTTTTATGAGCTCTACACACACTTTGTACTGCATAATGAGACAATACCTCTGGTCCAACTTCCCCAGTGATCCCACGAGTTCCTGGAGGTCCCATGGGCCCAGGCAATCCTATGTATCCCTCCTTTCCAGGAGGCCCAATAGGTCCAGGAGGTCCCTGAATCATAATGTAGTAAAGACCCATTAGCCTTTAATATAATAGGAACTTAATTCCAAAGTTATAGCTGGTATGAATATGATTATCTTTAAGCATGAAAGGAATCCATATTTTCCTCTTAAATTTAATGGAACTGCAGTATTTACCCTCGGTCCACTGGGTCCAACGATTCCTGGAGCTCCCTGCTCACCAGTTGTACCCTAAATGCAAGAAATCAATATTTATTAGTCTATTTGGTGCACTTGAGCTTGATGACTGCAACCTGTTGATGATACTCAAGGAGGAAGCATCAGCTGATGGCAAAATTATTTTGATTAGTTGCATTTTTAGAAACAAAAGTTAAGTTAGGGAACTGGTGACAATAGGACTATTACACAGATTTTTCTAATTTAGGTTATAACTGTCAACCTGTAAATTAAGATTAGGCAGTGGTCTAATGGTTTTGAGGTGTATCTCCATGCACAAATCTCTGATACTTGGATGTGAGATTTGTCCTTTTAAACTATCACAACAATGAAATTAAATGAAAAGGATATGTTGAAAGCCAGCCTAACATAGTATTGAATAATTTGGGGGGGCTGTGAATGCGCCCACAAAGTAAAAACCAATTGACAGCATTGTTGGCAGAAAATGAAATTATTCTGTACCTGCACTCATTTAGAAGTTCTGCATTAAAGTATGGAGAATTAATAAAACATTAAAGATAAGGAAATGCATTAGAACCTTTTGATCACTGCCTGATTTCCATTTTGCATTCCAGAGCACGGTTGGCAATAGTGGCCCTGAATAATGGAGGAACCCTGTACTGCACAGTATGCAGTGGGAGGTTAGGAAAGTTTCTGAGATGAAGCATATTTCAGAGAAGTCAACATTATCATTATCAGAGCACTTACTGGAGGTCCTGGGAGTCCCTGCAAACCAGTGAAGCCTCTGTGTCCTTTCTGGCCTCTCTCTCCATGATCACCAAGGTCACCCTTATCTCCCCTTGGTCCTTGGGGTCCCTGCATTAAAAATTTAGTGCATTTCATAATTACCATCTTAAAATGATGAAGATTGCTTTTACCGCTGTTCTGCACTGACATCCCCAGTAATGCTCATTGAAATCTGTCTGAAAAGGTAATTTACTTTCATAAAACACATCATTTCACATAACCACAAGTTGAAGACTCACCACTAATCCTCTCTTTCCAGCTGAGCCAGGTGGTCCAGGAGGTCCTCTTGAGCCCTGCAAATGAGCAAAATCATTAGAAGGCCCTCAGGGAACACAGACCTCTGCCAACACTGAGAGACCATCCAACCTTCTGGTATACAAACACATCATCCAGTTACTATTAAGGGTTTCAATCAAATCTGCCTCCAGAATGTCCTCATGCGCCCTCAGTACATCTGTTAATACATCCTACAGACGAACAGGGAGGCAAACAAACACAGAGAGGATTACAAAAAACACTTACAGGCTCTCCTCTCCTTCCAGCATCACCTGGGGCACCAACAGGACCAGGAGGTCCAGAAAGTCCCCGAGAGCCAACCAAGCCCTCTGGACCAGGATCTCCTCGGTCTCCCTAGAGATTTAAAAGTTTAACATGTGTTAGCCACTTGCAAAATGTAAAATTTTCCCCTTTGTTCTGATTAACTGTTTTTATTTATAATTTTAAAAAAAAAACACAACAAAATAGCAAATCTCTTTTCGCTTTGCTCACCAAAGCCCAGCACTCTGCATCACCACATATGCAAATGATTGTAAATACAATACATTCTTCATTTGTAGTAGACAGATTTAAAAAAAAAAAAAAAAAACAGTATTACATCAAATTAAGCAAATTATTCTTTCTACAGGAACTCAGTGCAAAACACACAGAAATTTGTGCCCATTCTTATTAAACAGTAAAAAGAAATCGGGCATCTCCCCACACCCTGTGGCCCGAGTCAGAACCCATCAAAGGGAGCTGAATATTTGCCCCATTTTTTAATAGTTAACTAACAGTGTAACCACACCCTTTCTATCCAATCCTTTCAAGAAGAGGGTTTTTTCTATGTATGACTTCAGGTTCAGCCCAGTCTTTGGGACATCTTTTCAAATGCTAATACTCTTGCTGTCTCAACAGTCCATTCTTGGACTGTTGGTACACCCTCAGGCTCTAAGTCATCAGGAAACAATACACAGATGGTTCAAGACCTGTCCCTAAGTTGGAGAGTATTTTGTGTGAAAGCTCATCATTTTTGGGATAAGGTATAGTACACCTGTGTATTTCAAATTTATGTATAAGATCTGCAGATGATTTCAATCTACCACTGGTTTATTAATATAAATACCTCAGTCTAGCCATACCCTTTTCTGTACCTTCCAAGATTAGAGTTTTATTCCTTCAGGTTCAACCAAATACTTGCAGAGGCCTTTAAATATAAGTGGAAATATAACATCTGGTCAACTTTAGTACAGATTAATATAAAATGAGTGATTATTGGATGGTCTGACACTTACAATATGTAACACTAGGTCACATTTTGATTCTCCTTGCATCTTACCCTTTGTCCAATAAGGCCATCCTTTCCTGGCGGGCCATCAGATCCTGCAGGACCCTGAGGACCAGACAAAGCAAAAAAACATTTTGACAGTTATGGAAATGTAACGTGAGAACCACATCCACTTTAAAACATCTCCTTACATCAGGACCAGGATCGCCACGAGGTCCATTAGCACCAGGAACACCAACTGGACCTGGAGGGCCTTTATCTCCAGGTGACCCTGTGGATCCCTGTTTTCCTGGGGGACCCTACAAAAACAGACAAGTCATAATGTAGTCAAACACATGCAAAGTACCTACTTTATAATGTAGAAATAAACAAAGCTGTCAAGTGAAAAGTTATGTTCAGCTTGTATGTGACATGAAGCAGCTGCACAGCAGAAATGGGATTTGATACCGACCGCTGGCCCTGGAAGACCTGGTGGCCCACGCTCTCCTCTCTGACCAGGAAGACCCACAATGCCCCTCTGTCCTGTAGTTCCAGCTGGGCCTGGAGGACCATTAGGACCCTAAAGCAGACAAAATCAAATTAAGTCCTCTTTAATGCCAAACAGGAAAACAAGCCCCCGATTCATTTCAAAGCGATTTGTGTTGAAGAGGAACCTCTAAAAAATGACTGTGTGCTCAGATTAATAAATAAAAAAAAAAAAAGAAATTTAAATCAAGCATTTAGATTAATTGCAATAGTGAAAAGCTATACACAATAACATGAGTTTACCGTGGGGCCGTCCTCTCCAGAGTCCCCTTTATCTCCTGGGCTACCTGGTGGTCCTGGAGGTCCACGTTCTCCTTGTCTTCCAGGGGGTCCGTGATCTCCACGGAGTCCAGGAGGACCTTCTTTTCCTGGAGGTCCCAGTGGTCCGGGTTCTCCAACTGGACCCTGGTAAGAATCGTTACAGTAATAAAAGATATGCATGAGATTGAAAGCATGTTCAAATGAACTCTTTCATACGGCATGCTGTGCCACCACATGTAAAACAATAAAAAAGTGTTCACCCCTGTTCCATATGGACACAGAAAACCATCACAGTGTAGGAAATGTTTGTTTGTTGGGTCGTCTATTCTGGAAAAAAGCTTCTTACAGCTGCTCCCTTATTCAAAAGGGGTCAACACAGCAGATGGATCCACATACTTGATTTGGCAGATTTTTATGCCAGATGTCCTTCCTGACACAACCCTCCCAGAGATCTGTGTGCCCTCCTGGTCTCAAACCAGGGATCTTTTGCATGTTAGGCAAATGTGTTAACTGCTACACTATGGAAAAAGTTCATAAAATTCAGACACATGGCAAAGGAATTTTCAAATGTGGTTAGAATATCAAACAAGTCCTTATGAAAATTTGAAGAGTAGTTTTGTGGAAAAACTAATAGAAAAAAAGTGCTTTATTATAAATATTGGTATTATGTTGTGCTTTCTTTTCATCTCCTTAGAGGAAAAAAAATCATAGAGGTACATACAGTCATGTGAAAAAGAAAGTTTCAAAGAGCTACATCTCAGATTCTACGGGCCTCAGTTAATATGTTAAATGTTGAAGTTCTCGACAGTACAATTAGAAAATACAGTTGGAAGAGTTGCCAGGAGAAAGTCTCTTCTCCCTAAAAAGAACATGGCAGCACAGCTTAGCTTTGCAAAGCTGCGTCAGAACAAACTACAAGCCTTCTAGAACAATGTCCTTTGGACAGATGAGACCAAAGTGGAGCTGTTTGGCCATAATGCACAGCAGCACATTTGGCAAAAACCAAACACAGCATTTCAGCACAAACACTTCATACCAAATGTCAAGCACGGTGGTGGAGGGGTTGTTTTGGGCTTGTTTTGCAGCTTGTTTTGCAGCCACAGGACCAGTAATTTAGTTGATCATGAACTCCTCTGTATACCAAAGTGTTCTAGAGTCTCTAATGTGAGGCCATCTATCCAACAACTAAAGCTTGGCTCAAATTGGGTCATATAGTAGGACAATGATCCCAAGCACACTAGCAAATCTCCAACAGAATGGCTGAAAAAGAAAAGAATCAAGGTGCTGCAATGGCCAAAAGTCCAGACGTCAACCTGAACCTCGAAATGCTGTCCTGTGAAAACTTTCTTTCTCACAGGACTGTATATTTTATTTTGTACATTCTTGTTTATCTATAAATATCGTAGACGATGGAGGAAATTAGTAGTCATTAACTCTTTCCTCTTGTGCTTGAATGCTGTTGATTTTTGTCTACAATGGTGATGTGATGGTGAAGAATCCTTATTAAGGATACTTATTATAAAGCTTTTGTCATGTCTACCGAACATCTTGGAGTTTAGCCACTGTGTGTGTCATGTTTCAATTCAGTTGTCCAATGTGTGGCCCTTTGCTTACTTTATCTTTGTCAGTAGGGCCATCTGAGAAAAACAAATGTTGCTCAATTCTGTGGGAGGGGAGATGGTGGGTTGGCTGAAGAAGAACATTGGAAGGGGAGGATGGAAATTTGTGTGTGTCATATCCATCTGTCATTTTTACCATCTTTTCTGGACTTTTTTTTGTATACAAATAATACTAAATAAATAACAAAAGAAGAATAGTGATGCCTTAAAGCACAAATATTTTACACACCGAGCATGTCACTACAATATGTACAGTAGGGAGTAGTTGCTTGATTGATTACAGGTCCACAGGGTCTGTAACACTGTTACCTGTTAGACACACAAGCCTGCTGAATGAATGAATATTATGATTTTTAAACGATAGGGAAGGAGATTCAAGGTAGTTTTTACTTATCTTTAAATAGCAGCTGTTCCCAGCCTTTGCACTTAATTTAGCTACGATCTACTGCAAAGGTAGAATGGTAAATTTTTTTTTTTTTTTTTTTTTTTTTTTTTAAAATTTTTTTTTTTTTTTTTTTTTAAAAAAATTT